>JAZGTJ010001771.1:0-18756 GCA_036877575.1 Botia almorhae
TTTTTTTATTTTATTAAGGTGCTTTTTTCATTTTTAATTAATTTTAAGACATGTTGCATGGATTTTAGGTTTTCTAGCTATATACATATAAAGATGGATGGATAGACATATAAGCAGGCAGACAGACAGATGCAGACAGACAGACAGATGAATGGATAAACAGACAGGAGATATATATATATATATATCTCTGGAGATACTCTTCAAATCGATTGACATTCATATTACTCTACGACTCACATCTATGGTAATCTAACTCCTACAATGTTTTCCGGTTTAATTTACGGTGGCAATAAAAAGCCACTGCGATAATATGAAACATATTTGCATTGAGAAACAGCAAGACATGTCGGAATTTGCTGACACTTAAAAAAAACCCACGACTGCCGGGGAAGGCTTTCATTTTGACGACATTATAGACTCAGAATAAGCAAGACAAGTTTATGTGCCGCAGAAAGAGGGGAACTGGGAGGCAAATTAGATTTCTCATAATATGTAATTTGTAATATTTTGCGGAGGACGTCACTGACGATGTTTTTCCTGCAGAGGTAGCGCGTCTCTCCGCTGAAGATGAGAGGAGGAATGCAGGAGGTACCGGTGACAGCAAAGTTCACCGTTTATCTGCGGTGAAATAAAATGGATGGAGATGTATCCTGCAGCCCAAATTGGAAAGAATGTGATAGTGGTGACAATTTAATATTGCATCTACTCTCCTCTGGGCACAAATGGATCTAATTAAGATCTTTCATTAGATGCGACGCAGCCGAACCCACCCTGAAAACATGGATCCTTATCAGAGCGCAGGACAATCGCAGGGATACAGTCATACCAAATCAAGTTATATCCCCAACGCGGAGGGAGGGGGGGCGAATTTGACGACTTGATGACTTTATGAGGGTTACGCGGAGTTTAACGAAGAACAGAGAGCGAGGAAGGCCGATCGAGCCTCAGAACACCTGCCGTGTTTCCTGCAGAGTTCCCCTTCCCGGGATTCTCCTGTCTCGAGCTGAGGGAACCACAGCGACCCAACTGGCAATTTTAGGTTGTTATTTTGAAAGTTATTCTTGGAACGTTCAAAATGTCCATTATGATAACATTATAGTCCATATATTAACTCTATTGCTTGGTTATAAGAACATTATTCACACATTTTTTAATTCTGTAACCGTTTTTAAAACGTTCCAGCAACAAAAAAAAAGAACGTTGCTGACATACAATAAATAACATTAAAAACATTCTACTAACGTTACTGCAAGAACACTTTTTAAAACATTGACAGAACTTTCAGAGAATGCGAGCCAACGTTCTGCGAACGTTCCCTGTTATGTGGGGAGGCCTACCCTTGTTTTTTATTTGTGTTTACTCTGGCTCTCTAATCAGCTGTGTAGTGGCCTCTTGCTGTTGATTGCGGCTGACTAACACTGGGGCTTATGGGCTTATTGTGAGTGAGGACCAGTCAAACTATGCTCTTGTGTTGTGACGAAGAGTCTTTTTTTAATCAGTCCTCTTTGCCTGGCTGGATGCCCCCCTGATTAGAGGGAGATAATGAGACTCCCCTCCTCATCTTCCTCCTAGACCTCTTCATCATCTCAAATCACATATTCATCACTGATTGCCGTCTCCTCGTTCCTCCACTGAATCACACACACTCCAGGCAAACAGGCTAACATACGGTCGGAATGGAGAACCGGTTCTTACCTATAATTGGTTCCATTGCTAAAAAATACTGGAATGATGTCACATCGATGGGTTCTGTTAAATGCATCGTTCAAATAATGCGACTTGCCACCAATACAATAACTATAAATAAAATTAAATCTACCCTACTGACAGGTTGTTTATAATTACAAATACTAAAAACACTGTACTAAATATACTAAATACTAAAAAATACCCAACTAAATATTAAATATACATCGGAAAGATTCATTGTAATAAATGAAGCCAAATTGGTATTGTTTTTGTTTAGTATTTTTGTTTAAAATATACATAGACAGAATATACTATACAGTAGAAACCTTCAACATGGAAAAACATTCAATGGCATCTGTATGATTCAAAATCCGAATTGAAACCAGAATCAGAAATAGAATCAGAACTGAAACCAGAATCATTCAAAAGCAGCTGAAAACAATGACAACTGCTGCAGACAGTGAAGGCAGAGCAATCCTGCCGTTCTCTGTGCGGGGCGTTGACACTCCCCTGAGTGACAGAACCCAGTGCGCTTGCCACATACAATTCGGCTGCGTCTAAATTTAGGCCGCCAAGCTTCAATTTGTACACAATTTTGCAGTGTGGAATTTTAATGTCGACATTCAAATGTACTGGGGCCAAACAGCTCCTGCCTCCACGCCTGCAGCTAACCCTGACTGACAGGCAGGCAGAGGCTTGACCGAAAGCTGAGAATAACTGATTAGCGACGTTGGCAAAAACCGCTGGATGCGCGACTCCTCTGCCCCAAACCCCCAGTCACACATCAGAGCAGATTTATTTGATGCACTGATCATACACTGCTAATCTGCTCTCTGTGTGAGTGTATCATTGGTGTAAATAAGAGATTTTGCTGTATTGCTATAGATTCACTTCCAACGCATTCACTTTCTAATTAGTACTGCTTGCTAAAGGCAAGTATTATTATGTTTGCTCATACTTAGGGTTGAACAAATTAATCACATTGGCACGAAACTCATCTTGCACTGTTTGTGCTGCAGACGTATAAGACTAGAGGGTGGGATGCTTTTGATTTAGGCTGGTAAGCTACCACCTAGCAACACTCTAGCGACTCCATAGCAACAAGTTTCAAAACCACTCAGAACACCTTAGCAACCACAAACAAAACCTGAGCATCACCCGAGGTTTAGATGGACAAAACTGTAAATGTAAAATGTGAAAATTTGATACATGCGATGTAAACTTCAAAGACAAAAAAGTCAAATCAAATAATATCCACCTCCTTTTAATTTTGCCAAAAAACAAACAAACAAATGAAAACCAATGGTAGAAAGGTTAAAAACAGGCTTAAGAGATGAATACAATTAGCGGTAGCACAAAAGACGCACACCAAATTTTACAGTTTGCATTACAGAAGCTGTATTTTAAAAATAAAATGAACCATACAAAAAGAGCTTTGGATAGTTTTTGATAGGTAAGGAGGGAGAGTGTGTATGCAGGGTTAAACCAGTCCAATCCAATCTCTAGTGTACATTTATAGACCCCTAATTGATAACCGCAATGCCATTACACTGAGTAGATGAGTGGGGTAAAGATGCTTCATCCAAATGGCAGGTGACAGCCCAAAGCAGGCCTACTTTAAGCTTACAGCAGCCATCTCCACACTGACAGACTGACATATTGGCTGCCAAACACAGGGCCAAATGAGCTTTCACTGACCCTCAGGGCACGTAAATGAGGCTCTGGCTCTTTCAATGGAAGATCCCTCCCAAGCCACTTAGAGGAGCCCAAGGCAGCTCGGAAGTCAAGGGTTGAATGGAAGCAGACCCAACAGGTTAATGGCTGCTCATTCTGTCTGGAGCCATTTAGAATCCTAATAAAAATTACATTCAAATCTGCAGCCATATTACGTTCTCAAAAAAGATGCTCTCGTCCCCGTGCATGCAAATTACCGGTGTTGAGAATTATTTTATTCGAGAGAAAGTCTTAATGCTTACGTTTTAGAAAAAAGTGTTCTAGCTTAATTTAAAAATTACAGATAATGCAGTTATATATTTTAAGATATTGTTTCCTTAAGTAGCTTCAAATGTTAGCTACTTTTTGCTGGTAGATTGTAGTGCAGCTAACTAGTTTTTCAAAGACTAGCTTGACTGTAGTTTAATTACTTTAAATTACGAGTAGCTCGTAGTACGGTACGCAACCACTTCGAAATAGCTTCCCCAGCACGGCTAATTACCTAACTGTATTTACGTAACCATAATCAAACATTTGTGCAAGATCAATGAAATGGCACTTTTGCCGTTTTAAAGTTTAAATGCTTTAATTAAACTATAGGCAACACGCTTCGGGAACAGGCTTCTGAAAAAATGAAAACCAAGGGTGCTATAAAATTTCGTACAGGCAAGAAAAGGAACACGTTTTCCTAGACGGTTCAAGCAAATCCAAAACTTTAGAGCTGCAGGTTAAAGGTTGTGCTGACTCAATGTCTTGCTCTATCTACAGAAGTGCCATGAAAAATCAAGAGCGATCTCTGAGCGCCTCAGTAAAAATCCTCGTATGCCAAACTGCTGAGCAGACACACTAAAGAGCTCATTATATTTGAATTTCATAAGACTAGAGGGGAAAGGAAAACTACTCTCTCCTTTGATTGCTTTGGTAAATTTGGATGCAAAAATCAATGCTGTATTTAATGAATGCTCGTTCCCTGCTCTCTCCTGAATCATCACCGCAATTCTGGGGCACTTTAGTGTGTCAATTTCGGGGTACTGCAGCTTTAAGAGTGACCGGTAGGAGCACTCTAAATCTTTAGCCACTGATGTCATATTACTACAATATTCCCAGGTCATCTGATCGGTGCCTTGCCAGAGCCGTCTCATGTGAACAGAGGGAACACTGGCAACCGGGTCAACTCAATGTAACAGTGTCAACGCACGCAATTAATACGAATCAATACCCACATCATCCTTCTAATGGTGACCAGGACCTATTAAAGCATACTGTACTGTACTATACACAATATATAATCATCTATAATGCTCTATAGTGATGTCAAAGATCATTCAAAGGTCAGCCACTGACATGCCCATATAAAAAGATGCTAGAAACTAGATTTTTAGTTTTTGGTGGTGGTGCCTGCCCGTGGGAAACTCAAAAACTCACCTTTTATGCTGCTGAAGTGCTGTGGCTGGTTGCCAGGGCGTTGCTACACAGTTTTTATGGTGTTCTGAGTGGTTGCTTATGCCTGTGAGATCTCTAAGGGATATTCTACCTCAAATTCGTTTCCAACGTACTTGTCTAAGTTTATGGAATTGTTTGCCTGTTTTATCACCCACCAGGCACAAATCAAATTATGTATGTAGAGATAAAATAACAGCACGTCTCTTTAACAAGAATCTATACAGTCAAATACCAAAGTTAACATTCAACAAAGTAATACATATAACAAAGTAATATGTCTAGTAACATGATGCCATTAAACACTATATTTGGACCTCTTCAAAAATTGGCTATAAAGAATAGAATAATTCTAATATATACTGTAAATACTGTAAATGTTGTAAATATAATTCTGAAAGCCTATTATGGCCAAAGCTGGTATATATCCTGCAAAACAAACCTGTGTGTACCAGTGTGTGTTCTTTGATGCCGACCTCTGTAGCGTGTCTTTGTAATTTCAAACTAACACCAATATTCCTCAATGACAAACTGCAGCAATACCCCCTCCGCGGCTTTATCTTAATGATCTGATGTGCTTTACACTCGAACCCGGAGTCGATAGATTATTGTACAGTTATGAAGATAGATCGCGGCCGCTCATAACTCCGTATAGGACCCAGGAGATGGCTGGGCTGATACACCTCGCGGTCTCCGTTCAAACGAACGCGCGCGGAATCTCAATAAGCTTTCAGCTTTGATAAACAGTGTGAGGAACGGAAAAATATTTTCACATTAAGGAGCGAGGGGGGGGGTTGTGGCGGTGGTGGTGGGGGGGCGAGAAAGAAACGAGGAAAAAAATTGAGCGCTTGCCCCTCAAAGCGATTCTGAAAAATTAATATGCTAATTAAGTACTTGCTTGGGGCAACATCTTCGAAACTTTAGCAAGGGAGTTATAAGCACTTAACAAATTACTTACACCATTTCGCTGGAAGCTGTATACATTTTTAAAGCGACTGTACTTTTTCTCCTCGCGCTTCACAATAGATCTGGCTTTTCTTCCCAGACATTTTCTCCCCAGCTGCCATTTAGGAGCATAAAAACGATATCAGACTTTTTTTGTCCTTCTGTGAAATATTAAGTATACTGTCAGCCGAGAAATTTATCGGCACTGTGCATCGTTCTGAGGCAGACCTTCAGCGATCCTTTTTACTTCTGAAACGTCTGAACTCATCGTGAAATAATCTCCACGCGGCGAGACGCCGCTTCACATCAGTTTAATCTGTCGAGGAGAAAGAGAAGAGCTAACAAACACCTTCAGCGTCCATCCCACGGGCCTCTGACGAATTTACAGAAGCCACGTCTATAGGCCTTGTTGCATCCCTAAACGTGTTTGTTTGCATTTGTTTGCTTGTGTGTGTGTGTGTGTACAGACATCCTGTCAAAAAGGTCTGAGCAAACACCAACCAAATAACGCAGAGATCGACTTCATTGTTTTCTGCACTTTGGTGGGGCGAATCCCATTTAACCAGCTAACAATTTTGGGTTGTATGAACGTTTCTCTAACATTTGATGTTTTTTTTATGTTCTAGTAAAGTTAAAAACATCCAGTTTTTTAAACAATATAACATTATTGCTTTGTTAAAAGACCATTATTCGAACTTTAAACCCTTAACATTTTTAAAACACTCCACTAACAACTTAAAAATAACTTACATTATATATTTTATACATAGACATTTTTGTTATCTGTGAGAGAACTCTGAGAGAACATAAGCCAACGTTTTGAGAACGTTTGCTGGTCGCTGGGTACAACCTTGACCATCATCTGTGATCTTTAATTCAGGAGAACTTAAAGGAACAGTTCGCCTACAAATGCAAATTCCGTCAATTATTGTTCCAATCCCAACACTCATTCTTCAGCGAGGACAAAAGGAGACATTCGGTGGAACCTTATCTTCTATACAATGAAAGCAAAAGAGACTGAAGCTGCCAAGCTCCCGAAAAAACAATAAAGCACAATTAATAATATTCCACATTTTCTGACGCCATACGATAGCTTTGTGTGAGGAACAGAGTGAAATGTATGTCACTGTTTGCTGAGAATCTTGTCCTTCAGCTCTTAGAACTCATTTACATCCACATATTCAAATATGTCCAGTTTAAAAATGCAGAAATACAAATGAGTTTTAGGAGCTGCTGCAGATTCCGCAGAGTGAATAATGACAATTTCTCATCGTTTTTCAGAGCTCAAAGCATCCAGCCTCATTCTCTCACATTGTATAGAAAAGAGCTATGAGAACATGAGATTGAGTAATAATGACAAGCTTTAAAGAGATAGATCACCAAAAAATGAAATTTCTTCCATCATTTACTCACCCGTGTGTCATTCCAAACCTGTATGACTTTTTTGCTTCCGAGGGACACGAGAGAAGATATTTTAACCACAGCAGTGGCTGATGTCCAAGTTATGGACACAAAACCACTAAGACATTTCTTAAAATATCTTCTTTTGTGTTCCACAGAAGAAAAGTCATACAGGTTGGAATGACATTAGGCTGAGGAAATGATGGAAGATTTTTGGACCTCTTTAAACATGTTGGTGAACTTTCCCTACACGTTTTAAAGGTAAATAATCAGGTTGCTGATGCGATTTAAAAAAAGTAAAAACATCAATTCATTATTTCTCATTTAAATCTCTATATGTGCTCTATATATATATATGAATTAAACCCGCTGCGTTGGCATGACCACGGATCATGTTGTATCTATAATCATACACGCACAAAAAAAAACACACTAAACAAAATTGGTTTGAAGGGGAAACAATCTTGTCCACCAATAAATGAGTGAATTGCACATCAAGTGCCTGTTCGGCGGGCGCCGGGTAATTAGGGCCCAGCTGGCCGGCCGAAGCCGTTGACTGACGCAAAGCAAAGGTGATGGACAGGCCAGATTTCACATCCAGCACAGACATCAAGACGCGATCTCCTTCTACCGCCACAGCCTCTGACTAGGTTACTGAACACAGAATCGAGACGTGGCCCAGATAACAAACACTGGAACATTGGAGGCATGGGACATGAGCCAGCTCCCCTTTCTTTTCAGCCTGGAACAGACACTCTGAATAGATATGCTTTTACTTTTTATTCCAAGGTGTCAACATCTTACAAGAAGATCATCCAAATGGGCATCAGGAATTGGACTGGTATTCAGATGCTCCATCATGGAGACAGAACCAATGAGAGGTTGCTCCCAAGAGCTTTGTATGATGCTCAGACACTGGACCACCTCTGGGTTGTGTTTGAGGTCCACAAACATGGCAATCTTCCAAAAGCACTCAAACCCCTGAGCTAATGCACTCTTCTGTGTTCTTACCACAGTTCTGACACTCTGCGAGCTGTCACTGAATCTGATGATTAGACTCCAGTTTGTGCAACACGTTTCAGTGCGCGGATGTCGCCATTTGCAGAACATGCAGACACACAAACTGGCTGGCAAGAATGCCAGACTAGTACAACAGTTCAAAATTTCATTTTTAGTATCGTACTTGGTTATGATGACATACAGGTTGTACACTGTGGTTAGGTTAAAGCTAGAGTAGGCGATTTCGGGGAGGCTAGCAATAGCAGGCTAGCATTGAAAACGTACGATCCCACCCTCCGTGTCAAGCGCTCTCCTCCAAAGCCACGCCTCCTCTAAAACACATGGGCGCAATGCAAATGCATCGTTTGACAGGCAGGAAGGAAATCCTATCATTGCATTAGGACCGAATGTTATGATTGGACGAACGTTCTATGGTCCAGCATCTTTCACAGAGGATAATTTTATATATATAAATATATTTGGGCAACTCAGTGATTGCTATCACAATGTGAAGAGACTTTCAAGCAGCATAAAATACAGTCATAGCAATAAAAGTCCTAGCAGAAAGTCCACAGGGACATTGTACATGATACATGATATACAACATCGCCTTGTTATCAGTGTATATTCTATTTTTACAAAGCAATCTATTCCCCCCCCCAAAAAATACTCATGCTAAAGACCGACCCAAAAATTGCTGCCAAATGACAATACTTTACACCAATGCATAATATCTAGATATATTTATAGACCAAAATGCAAATAAAGAAGTGCTGACAAAATTAAACCTCCCCAGATAACCTACTGAACAATTATCCGTCTATAAAGTCCATAAAACCGCAATAATCAGCACGCCTCAAAAAATGTTAGCATGCACCTGAAACAATACTTCCACACCATAAAACAAGCCATTTCCTCTGTGCCTCAGCCGGTTTGTAGCAGGTCGTGGGGGTACACTGACTATCATTCTAGCATTCAGAATCATGGTGCCTTAAGGCGGCAGCACAGCAGCGGATGCAGCATGAGATTGATTGCTCCGGATGAAAGTAAAGGGGATAAGGTGCAGTCGGAGCTGGCGAGATGGCTCTAGGAGAGGGCACTTTCACTTTAATAGGACGATTGATTGATTGATAGCAGTGGTTCTCTTCCACCACCTCCTTCAGTGACGTTTCCACAGCCCGTCGATAAACTGTTCCACGCCCGCCACACTGCGCTCGCTGGAGATTTTAAGAGTTATATAATCCCTATTGACGGACCAGCATTAACCGGCCTCACACAATGCGTGTAAATCGCAGGGCTAGATTAGGGAAGTTACCGGGCACGGGAAGGACTATTGACGGAAAATACGAGGCGGGGCTTTACGCTATCCCGCCAGTCGAGGAAAATTTCTACCGAAATTTGACTGCTTGTGAGATTTAGACTCCCCTGCTTCTGATTGGTTCATACACGGAGCATGCTGCTACTCGATTGGTTCCTATGGGTAAAGCCCGCCCCGCTTCTAATTCTAACCATGGAAGAGAAACAATGGAGTCAATCTCACGGGAGACAGATTTGAATACAACACCATGTTTGGGAAACTTAGGCAGAAGGAACTGTATTAATATGACTTTCAAACGGGCGGCTGTTCAGAGAGGAAACTATGGCAACAATCACGCCTTAAAATCAAAGGAGAGGTTGTTTGTTGAGCGAACAGAGATTGCTGGGGGCTTGTGGATGAGCGCAAGCAAAACAACATTTCCTTTGATTGTTACTAGGCAGCGAGCGGCTAACAGGAGCACAAGTGAGGGATTAACTTGCAATTAGGACGATGGCTCTTATGAGTGACTCTGCCTTGGGAGAGAGGCCATACATAACACGCCACACAGCTGCTGCTTCCGCTTCAGATCTGTGGGCAGCATCCAAACTGCAGCATGTATGGACGTGTGACCATACATAACATTTCCGCCCAGAGCGGCGACTTCTATCACCACAGGGGGAAAAAAACTCGGTGACATTTTGTGCCTGGACGGCCATGTTTTTCCGAAGGCTTTAAGTAGCTCTGATCAATGGTCTCCTCTCTCTGAGTGATTAGTTTAATCCCACCTGTGGTGTTCAAGGACTAAAGCCACCAGAGCAGCATTTTCACTCAAACCAACCAAAAAGCCCACACATATGTTCGACCGGGGCGTTTATTTTCTGTGAAAAGCTACTCTCACAATCTGCACGCCTTAAAGCCACAGGCTCAATAACGACAACAACCTTGAAACATACACATAATTAAATTTTCATTTAATCCTATGAAAACAAAACCGGAGTTTTGTGGCTTTCATCTATATGGAGTACACCTACATGCTGGTGTAGTGTCGAAAAAAAACTATGTGGAACGTGTAAAGTCTTTCTCTTTTGGAAAACTAACCAAAAATATTGATGACTCATCCTGCACTGGACAGGATTACGCCCAATCAAATGACGATGCCTCTCCTCGATACCGCTTACAACAGCCAAGCAGATAATCATTGTTCACTCTTAAAACAAAAGCCCTAAAACTTATGCACCGATTTCCTGTTTTTAAAAAAAAGCTACATCAACAAAGAAAGCTTCACCCGTCGAGCGAATTAACGAGGGCACTGAGCAGTCACTTTTACAAAAAGTCCTTCAGCTTCACATTTAAAACCGATGTAATCAACAGATGGCGAGCAAGCAATTTAGAATGCTATCTGTTAAGAAAATAACAGCTTACTGTACAGACCCAAACAAGTTGTAACTAGTACAAATAAACCTAATAGAGAAACTACAGTATAACACCTACTGAGAAACGGCTGTTTACAACTATATGGATATTAAAAAGGGACTTTAAGAGAATCCTTACGCTTAACATGGCCATTTTTTCACCCATCTGAAAAACAAGCACCAAACAGTCTGTTTCTGACTGGAGTAATGCAGCACAGGTTGACTGGGTTTTAAGAGAAATTCTAGGGTGGGCAGTAACACGCTAGCAGAACTGCAGCACAGCCTAAAGCACATGTTCGTACACACGCGCGTGCGCGCGCACACACACACACAGACAGAGAGCTCTGTTCATCCATGTGTGACCTGCCTCTGCACTGCTGCAGGGGTCGGCTGTAGTGGGAGTGTTTTTCTCGGTTAAAAACGCCTCTCTGAGTGTGCTGCCGCATCGAGCATCGAGTCCTCACCTCTCTGAAACACTCCATTACTCTCAGCCGGCCCCGCTCGCACACCGCGGCACTCCTGAGCCCCTCGCTTTCGTCAGGCCCTGCCTCTGTGACCCCTGGCCTAGATAGAGCCACTCTGTTGGGCTGTGACATGAGAACCCCCCCCTCCATCCTCACCTGCTGAAGACTGTGATGCCATCTAAACAAACACAGCCTGCACTTCACGTTTTACATGCAGACTTTTGCTGACAAAACATGTGCCGTGCTGACTGACTAATTGAGCATGTTTTGCCTCTATTCCAAAACGCAACCTTCAAAGGTTTATAAAGACTATGTGGGCTTGGGTAAATAGCCTGTCACCACTAAACCAAGTAACACATTCCTGGCTTATGTCGCGAGCGCATACATACTTAATGTTTGTTGCATTATTGTGGCTGTAGTAAAACTGCGCTCAAACTGGAGGCGATACTGTCAAATGTCTGTTTATTAAACCGGACACGTTATCACTCAGCTAGCTAGCTATAAACATGTTGACAGTTTAATGAAGGTATAAGTGTGTTATTTCTGCGAAAATGGCGATGTCAAACTGAATTTAAAACATGATGATTGTATTCTAATAAGTTTTAAATACTCCGCCCATCCGCCATTACCAAAAGCCTCGTTACTGATTAAATCGACTCCGCTGGGCCGGCCAAACTAACAGATTGGTACAATTGGTGTTGCTCTTTCAAGCCGAATTCTCTTTAGAATGCAACTTGCAACAACGCAACGATGCGCAAACATGAGCTTGCCTAGCCAGAGCCATTTGTGGTCACCTGTGCGAGTATGTTTGTGCCACAAAATCCGATCAATCTGGAATCGTTAAACTGAAAACTGAGTAAACCCAGTAATCCCACTTACATCTACCTCCTCAATCAATTAAAATGTTTTATGTGCGCGTTTGGCGCTCCTCTGAGGTGATCAATACGCCTTTAAAGGCATTTTAAACATGAAACGCATCGTATCCCTTTCTCAACGTTTTGATTCGGAGGTTCAGTGAGTTAAAATCCATTCTACTCAAACTCACTCACTTCCCCAGAGAAGTGAAAATGCGACGTGCCTCTAATTTAACATCTGTCACACAGTGATATCAGCTTGGGGATAGAGAGAGAGAGAGAGAGAGGATGAAAAAATGACTTTGAGAGTTATTTGAACTCAACCAAGCTAGCTGCTCTAATTAATAAAGACTCAACACACAACACCACAGAGCCCGCGATCAGTTTACACAGTAAACAGGCCAGTGGTTCTGCCTTAGCCAGATAAGGCTTGTTCAAACCGATTTCGAGTGCAGTTCTGAGTGGTGCCGCCATCGGCCGCACTTTCTCTTGTGCTCTAATAGAAGCCATTAACGAGGGGCATAGCCCTTCTCTCCTGCTCTTGGATAACCGTTCTGTATAATTGAAGCCGCGGAATGGCTCTCCATAAGTGGGATTTAAACGGCATGGGTGCAATTTTTGGTTGAACGATTTTGCTGAAGGTTCTTGCCGCTTTCTCAAGCTCGACTGCCCCTGTGCTGTATTTCAATTTCGGCTCGAGCGTTCTCGCCGTGCAGCGCGCAGCCGCCCGCCCTGAATCGCGTGAATACTTCCGACAGGAAGTAGCTTCAACAAACGCGCCGCTTTCTCGGCAGAAACGGTGCGGTAGATTCTACGGCGCCCACCCTCCTCCTCGCACACGACTGCCAAAAGCACAACAGCGGCATCATACTTGAAACACACACACAGATACAAAAGTGTTGCATAAAAAGGAGCTACGCTGCCGCATAAATCGGGTTCTACTTGAAAAGCCCTCACTCCTTTATCCGGGAGAATAGCTCCTCTTTTGTTCTGCATAAATGCCAATTACCTAATTCTCTCTAGCATGCAAATCAGATGAAATGAGGGCACGGCAGATTGCCCACGGAGCGCGGCACCGTGCCGTTTCCACAGTGACAGGAAGGGTACCTTTTGGGACACTTCTCTACTTAACACTTTAATCAGACTCCATTTAGAGGCAAAAAATGTAATAGATTTTTTTTTTTGCTGTCACTCTCTCTAGCTCTCTTCAAAGCTCGTGAATAATAACAATCACTTAGCCTTCAGACCGGTATACTTCAATTGTTGCCAATAGCTTGCACTCTGCCATACCCAAATTTGAGAGCGCTAAATTTTCGCAAACCAAATAGAATTTGCCAGTTCATATTACTGTTATTTCATTGCCTTTTCACACCACTGGAAATAACCAGCAATTTTCATGGCCGTCCACCAGTGCCTGTTCTGTTTGGCAAAGTGTGCAGAGTAAAAGTCAAACAAAGCTTCTACAAACCAATCTCAACGTGTCTGATATGAATGTACCTCTGTGTGCTGTGACTGTACACGTGTAAGGTAAGGTAATCAAGACAGTCTTTGAGGAAATGGGCAGACAGGAAGTGATGAAATATGGCTCAATCTGTCTGTCTGTCTGTCTGTCTGTCCTATTTATATATAAATTTACACTTACATATACATTTATATAATACATATACTGAATACATCTATCCATATACATTTCAACTTGCTCATTCATCTTCTCCCTCCCCTATGTTATGTTTAATTCTATGTAAACAGACTTAGACTATCAATTCAAATAGCTTTTAGATACAAATTTTTATGTCAAGTACTTGAGTAGAAAAATTACCATAATGCCCTCTGTAATCTGTAGCTACATCTGCCAATGAAAATATAGGTCAACCTAGACTTCAACCCAAACTGAAGTTGCAATACACATTAGCGTTTCAGAGCAGAGCACAAACTGGTGGAGTACACTTTAAAGACCAATGCTGAGCAATGGGCAAATCCATTCAAACTGACATTGCTGCTGAAACGAGGTAACTGACACAAGTGCTCCACAACGACGGTTCTTCAGTTCCCTCGCATCTTCTACGAGCCGAATGAAACACTACTAGCAAACACTACTTGGCAGTCCAAAGACCATCCTGGATCTCCTCTGCCACATCCTCATCTATATGGATACGCCGTCTCGTATCAAACAGATCCGCAAACGCACAGACTCAAATCCAACCCAGACCTATCATCAACAGCCCCGTCAATACAAGAACTTTCTCCCTCCTGCCCTGGACCTGAAGCCTCCACAGCGCCGTGAATAACAATGAGGGAGCGCTGATGCGAGTGGAGACGCAGCCTCCAGGTTTTTGAAGGCGCCTCTGACACGTCTCAGGCTTCATGGAGCTCTCGGCCCTCCCTCACGGCCACTGGTGAACAGCCGTGTCACAGTCGTCCATTCTGGAGAACGACCTCGCTAATGAGGGGCGAAGGGTATCCGGTTCACCTCTACAGGCCAACACTCGGCCCCTGTGAATACTAATCACAGCAACAAAGTGAAGGTTAGACGCCCAGATCTAACAGAGTTTGTGGGTGGCGGACGGGCGGAAGGAAAGAAACAGCTCCACAAATGGACCGTGAAGCATTTGTAGCATTTAGCGCTCGCGTGTAGGAGTCAATGGAAAAACACCCTTCTCTTAAAACATACGGCGGTCTTTTGTTATATTAAAATGTTATTGACACCTCACTTTAGCGGCATATGGTGAATCAAACACTCAGGCGTATTTTTACAAAATAGTCCGATGTAAGTACTGGCATTCAGCGAGGCTTTTGTGGGAAGGATTGCCAACGTGTGAGAGAAAAGGAAGTCTACCGCTGAATTGATATAATGGACGCTTGTTGCTATATTTACTGTTTGCTGTCAGTAAGTGCTTTCAGCTCCTTCTACACCAATTAAAGGTGACGCGACTTGTGAGAGACCTTTAATCTTTGGCTGTCAAGACGTTATTGAAAGCTTTTAGTACATAAATAAAGTAACAAATAAATTGCCAATATTTTGCTTTTTAAAGAACACTAGCTATTTAACAGCAGCGTTAGCTCCTAAAAGGACAATAAACTGCGCGTTCACCGTATTTCTGTGAGTTTTATATAAATGCGCATAATAAAGCTTTCATATCATTTTCAGCATCTCGTTTGCTCTCATTAAACTGTATTAGACACTACTTAGTTCCAGCCCTTAAATTTGATTGCTGTTCGAGGCGCGCTGATCCCGTTACATCACCGGAACGCGTCACCGTTTGCATCACTCTGCGCTGCTGGCCTGCGAGTTCCTCTGCAACATGCGACGCTTCATCCTGCTCTTTGTTTTGGCTGGCAGAGCAAAAAACAAGCAAATAACTGAGCAAATTACATATAAAATGCAAGCTATTCTTATATAGACAGGCTGAATAAATGCAACATAAAACAGTACTAATTCTACTATTGTATTGGCCATCAACCACCTCGCTCTCTAGATATAAGCACTGGCAATAAAAAATGATAAAAAAAGCTGACCACTGCTCTTTAAGTTAGCAAAGACAAAGCAGTATTGCGACAGCTGCCCTCCAGCTGACTGGCCACGTGCTTCTGTGCAACACTGTTTGCCAGTGGATACAAGTGCAGGTGTATTTCACTGGCATCCCAGCTAACAATTTTAGATTTTATGAACGTTTCCCTAGCATTTCCATTAAGTAACAAAAACATTTCAAATTCTATTTCAAAAGTTTTGGGAACGTTCAAAATGTCCAGTTTTTTACACTTCGTATTAACACTATTGCTTGGTTATGGGAACGTTATTTAATTTATTCTGTAACGCTTTTAAAACATTACCCTACTTTACTACAACTATTTAACTATTTTATATTTGTGATACATAACGTCAAAATAAACATTCGACTAGCATCACCGCAAGAATTTTACGTACTTTTACAAAACGAGAAGGAACTTTACAAAACTGATCCCGGCTAACAGGTTTTCCGAGAACCTGTTAGCTGAGATCACGCGAGGCGATTTTACGTACCGTCGTGTATAAATCCACACAAACAAGGCCCTCGACTCCCGAACAAAATGTTCTACAGGCGCTACAGGCAGGAATTTGCTATATAAATGATTTATTGTGAAAGAAAGAGAGCAATTAATATTCAGCCAAAGAGTTAGTGTTTACGCCCCCCATTTGCTCCAGCCTCAGAAAGTCATCCATCAGCAGTACACTCCACATGGAGAGCAATAGACAGGGAGCAGCTTATTACCACACGGAGATAAAGACAGATCGAGAGAAAGAGGGATTACTGAAGCATACATACTCCTCTCTTACACTGGACATTAGGTCAACTGTCAGTTCTACTTAGTTAAAGGTTAGCCTACAAAAACTCGGATCCGTTTAGCATTTAGCATCGTCTTTTCCTACTTTTTGTGACATTTTAAAAAACGTTGGCTTTAATGCTAAACGTAAAACAACGTTAATACTAAGTAAAAGCAGGGATCAGTATAAATTTGCCCTTTGAACGAATAAAGGAAAAGTTACGACACCGAATGCCACTCAGCAGCACCGCCTTCCCAATTTTTTTGAATCCCACAGACTTCCATTAAAGGAGCCCGAGCCATATCTACAGACCGGAATAATCACACGGGGATTGGCTCATTTGGCCCAATAGGCAACTACCAGGAACACCATAGCAACTGCATAGCAACACATAACGGCCAATCAGAAAGCTGCTCCTCTCCTAAGTAACGCTGCACATTGTATATCAAAAGACATCTGACATCAGACGTCAGGTCATTTATTTATGAAAATCAGTTTACATTAGTTAACAAGTAACTAGGAACTCACATCACTTATCAAATGTGCCCAACCCTAACTCTACTGCTTGACAGCACAACGGTTTGTGCGGCACGATTTTACCTTTCGCGCTTTGCTCATTATGCTCAGATTTTACTCGCATGTGACAAGCTACGGGATTTTTCCCGCCACTTCTCAGTTATTTGCGTGCCACGCGGCTGCAGACCATCTCGGCTGCGGCGGTTATTACAGAGGAGAGAAAGTTTTCCTGTATGCCGAGCGTCTCAGGTCGTCAGGTTAGAAAAGACTTCTCTGACTCTCTTTATGCCCCACTGCGTTCCACCATGCCAATTGATTTTCCTGTCTCCATACTTGTTCATTCCACTTAAAGGGCTTGTTGCCTATGGTGAATCTGTTGTGGCAAATTGCATCCTACAGTATCTCTCACTGAAAGACAGAGTTCCCCCTAGGCAGAGAAAAGGCCTTCAACGGGCCTGTATCCTAAGGGCCCTTCAATCTTACCATTAAAGGGACACTTCACCCAAAAATTGTCATTATTTACAAACCCGTATACTGTTATTTTTCCTTCTCTGTGGAAGTCAAACGTATCAATTTTTAAAGGACCCTTACGCAGGAAAGTTCACAGTGACCAGGGGGCTTTCAAGCTACGAAAGGACAATAAAAAAAACATAAAAGCGCTCCACATGACCCATATGCTATATACTAAGTTTACTGAAGCCAAACGGTAGCTTTGAGCGAACAGGCCCTGGTCACTATGAACCGCCTGCATAATGAGTACTGAGCAATTTCACCTTTAGCAAAAACAAAACAAAAACACGGAGTAAATGAATTTTCATTTTTACACCATCTATTCCTTTCACTCACAGTGACAGTGAGGCAATAAAATTTGACATGAGTAAATATGACCCCAGATTACATACACAAAAATAAACACGTGCGCACACACAGACATTTTTATACATTGAAACGGCAAAAATTGTTCAAAAGAAGCTTCGACGGACAACGACGCATTTTCTCATGCAGTTATCTCTAGGGAAAACTCAATCTCTCTCTCTCTCTCTCTCTCTCTCTCTCTCTCTGTTTTTCTCCCTCCCCTCTCACCAGTTGTCTTCTTTGGCAGGATGTCAGCTTCTTTCTGGCTCTGCTGGGGATGTGAACGCAGACTTACTAAAGCTCAGCCACATTGTACTGCGTGTTTACCACTGCTTACCACGCGGCGGCACGGGAACGCGTCTGCGCGCCGCACTCGCGGCCGAGCTGACACCGTCGGTTCTAGACTACGGCGTCTAATGTCAGCCTGCACTCGAGCGAGGGGCTAAGTTTAGAAAAACACAGAAGAGGAAGACAGCAGAGGACACTTGATTCCAAGCACATTGTCAAAGAACCCCAGAGTGAAAAGGCCATTCTCTCAAATGTCAAGCTTTGGTAATAGGGAAAGAAACATCAGCCTGGTAGGCAGGAGTGTGATGCTAGCTCGTTTTTCCTGTCGGCCTGCACTGGCGTTCTGCGCCGCTCAGCAGAACCAAAGATAATGCAGTTGTAAAGTAATATGTTGGAAAGCTTGGGGTGGACCTGAAGGGCATGGCTGGGTTCTGCTGAAACATGGCCTGTAAATGCATCATTAGTGCTCCCCCTAAGACTGGCTCTCAGGTGGAGGAGTTTTGTTTGTCTTTGCGCTAGTCTGCGATTAAAGTCGAAACAGAATCTCTCGCTCGTTTTCTGTTCATGCTCCAACAGG
>JAZGTJ010001771.1:18790-48086 GCA_036877575.1 Botia almorhae
ATGCTCATATCCCGGTCCTAAACGCTGTAGAAAGACTTTAAAAGCGCATCCAAAACAACATTCGCACGATCGCGCAGGAGCGCCGAGCTAGCTTAAAGCGCCCCTCTATTTGTCAAGCTGTTTGCTGAAACATTGTCATTATCTATGTGTTTAAGGAAACAACATAAAAACAAATCAAGGTGGATTCTGAGAAACACCTGTATAAAGCTATCTGCTAACATCTCTATTTGTCTCAAAGGTAACTGCACAGACCCCACTCGGAAGTGTGGCATTTTTGTTTAGGAAACCACAGAACATTTTGAGCCAATCACCGGAGCTGTAAATTTATAAGCGTTCCCTTGAATGACCCTCGTTCACTGTTGAATTTTTCCTAACTGTGGCCTGATATCTGAGACAGCCCTTATCCCGCCTGGTCACCTGCACCTGCGCCGAACCAAAGTCACCCGTCCTCGGTCTAGACCTGTGTGAGAAGGCAAATCGCTGCATTCAGCAACGACTGCAGGTGCAAAAGGAAAGTGCTCAGCCAAGTCTCCCACACTCCTATTAATAAGTTTTCTAACCTCTGCTCAGCAGTCCGGCTCATCACCTGTCAGAGAGGGGTGATAATGAAAACAAAAACGAAGGAAAGGCGGCCTAGGAGGAGGCCAACGCTGTTATGGTAACGACGTTGCGTTATAAGGAACGGAGATGAATGCCTAAAGGTAAAAAACAGCAACCACAAAGAAAGGCCGATAGATGCAAAAACAAGGAAATCGAGAAACAAAAGAAACGGGAGTAGGACGTAGCCATGCTGAGCTCCACCTGCACTCTCCCACTGGGTCCTATGGGAAGACCTCCCTCACTCCTTATATAGACAAATCTGCCAGTCTCCTTCAGACCTGCTGCTGCCCCGTGGGCCGTGACAGGGTTATTTTCAGACGACTGCAGAGCCAGAGCTAGCTGCTACTGAAAGACAAAGAGGAATTACTATCGTCACAACTGATGGCTAGTTATCTCTGAGGGTCTTCTTAAACATCTTGTCTACACCATGAAAAAAGCTCTTAGGAGATTTTTCACAAACTCTACGTCTCTAACTCGACTCTCCTTGTATGCGCTACAGATGTAAATGTGTAAAGATTTATATTATACTATTAAATGGGCTGTAACATGAAAGATCTTCTGCTGGTTTTGAGTTTGATACCCAGTCTGTCCGCAAAACGTTTAAACTAAGATATCAAAATTGATTGAAACATCTTCACGGTTATCGGTTCACTGCAAGAAGACAGTATTAACTTTGACAGTATGTGTAGATTAGCCAGTCATAAGTATAAAATGTACAGTAAAAACAACAGCCTGTTTCTTTCTGAGGGTCAGACATTGTAACCTAAAGTATGGTTAAATATGGCTAATTAAAAAAATGCTACTTAAAGGGCTTAACAGAGAAAAACACATTTCTATAAAAGTTGTCTCTATAGAACAGCTTTCATCCACAACAATAAACATACAGCACAGCTCCACAATAATACCAACTGTGAGAATATGAAGTACATAATTGTTGACTTTCCACAATCAAGACTGCTTATTAAAGCACAATATGCCAGGGTGGAGCCAAGGTGCGTGTGTGCTGAATCAGCAGCAATAGAGAGAGGCAGGCAGAAGTGCTGATTAGTGGGAAAGCCATATGTTCCATTGACAGGTACCGTCACAACAGAGAGCAAGACACCCCTCCGCGAGGGCACGGTCTCCCTACAGGTGCCACCCTGCTTGCTGGCACCTTTCATGAAGCAGTAAAGACAAGCCCGAGGATGTTGACAGCACAGGAAGGATAGTGTTACCTATAGCCGAAAGTGAGGGATGAAGAAACAGCAAATGGAGCACCAACGAACCAGAACAGTGAGGAAACTATGTGAAAACAAGCAGCACGTCAGCTAGATTAAACCAGTCCAATGGAACACAGACGCAGGCCCAGACACAAACGCACCATCACCGGCCACCAAGCTAACCGTTCTAGATTATAAAAACATTTGCTTAATGTTTCTGTTGAGTGATGAAAACCTTAAAAAGTTATTTTGAAAGTTTAAGTGATGTTCAAAACATCTTTTTAGAGGTTGTATTAACTTTACTGTTTGGTTGTAAGAAAGTTATTTAAACTCTTTAATTCTCTCAATGTTTCTAAAACGCTTCACTAATAACTTACAAATAACATTTTTGCTATAAGATATATAACATCAAAAATGTTCTACTAATGTTACCACAAGAACGCTTTTGGATAACTTTGAGAGAACATTAGCCTATGTTCTGAGAATGTTCCACGTCAGCTGGGCACGTTTCAGCAAGAGAATCTTACCTCCTCTGCCTCTCCCGGGGTGGCAGAATCATTAACGAGATTTTCACATACAAATACTCCTGTGGCTGAAGCAAACAGGCACACGGACAAAAGCAGAGCTAAACTTAGAACTTTTTCCATGTGGAGGCAAAGTCACAAAGAGAGGACGAGAGCAGCTGCCAGCAGGAGCTTCCAGCACTTGCCCCAAACATAATCATCAATAATAATAATCATAATTATAATAAAATATCATAATAATAATATGATTAGTAGTCAACAATATAATTTATTTATAATTTTTCTCACATTCAAATCAAGGGAGAATTTCAACCATTGTCAATGTGCGCCATCCACCTACCCAGCTAACATTCTCAGAACGTTCTCAAAAAACTGGCTAACGTTGTCAAAGTTATCAAAAACATTCTGCAACATTAGTAGAACCATTTTTAACGCCATATATCATATGAACAGTGTATCAATGTATACATTGTTCCACTAACAATTTAAGAATAATTTTTAAATGTTAATACGGAATAATACTACATGTAAAAAAATTGTAAATACTGTTCTTATAGTCAGGCAATAAAGTTAATACAAGCCTAAAAAAACTGGACGTTTTGAACACTCCTAGAACGTTCAAAATAATATTTTCTACATTTTTATGGAAACATTCTTACAACCAAATTGTTAGCTGGGTAGGTGATGCCAAAGCTGCCCACCACACACCAGTCATTAGTGAAAAGGCGAATGCTGACAATCAAATTTGGCCAGGACACCCGTTTTAGACCTCTATTCTTTTTAAGAAACACCCCTGAGTTTGAGACACTTAGGAACTCGCTTTAACATCCGAAGGATGGCGCCTAATTACAGTCTAGTGTCCCCATCATTACACTGAGGCATTAGGAGACACACAGCACCGAGTGACAAGCCCTTGCTGGCCTTACCAAACATCTCCTCTAGCTGCAGCTGTAACGGTCTCCTGTGAGGTCTCCCATCCAGGTACTGACCAGGCTGAACCCTGCTTAGCTTCAGTGGGAAAACTGATAACTGCTGGCAATTAAAAGGCGGTAATAAAGAGCAGGTAAACGGAGAACTGAGGGCAGTACCGTCATCAGCAGGTGGTAAAATCACTAATAAAGTAAGAAAAGTTCATTTTTCAGCATTGTCCTTTGCTTCCTCCCTACCTGGGGCACTTCTGACAGCGTTTATTAGCCTCCGAAGAAAAATGATGAGAAGGGCAAAAGGGTCGGCCAGAGGAAGGAGTATCTCAAATACCTCATTTCACTCAACTCCTCTGCCTGACTAGGATTTATCTACCAGGACCAAACACCAAATGAACCAATAAGTGAACTTGAGGGTGGGGGGGCTGCAAGAGGGCACAGAGAGAAGAGAGAGAGAGAAACATGGGGAGAAGAAAAGATTAGTCAGGGATTGAGAAGCGTGCATAATTCATATGCCCATTACTAGAGATGATTTTGCACATCTTAAGAGGGAGATCAGAGTCATAATCTAAAATAGGCCCTGATGGAGACCTTACGAGGCACGTATCTGAGAGGCACTCTGGAGACTTCTGGCTCAGACCTGTTATGTTAAAGCACGTCCCATCATAATGACATTCGGCTTCTTCCCATAACCCCCACCAACCCCCCCGCCCCCCTCCGCCATCGTCTCC
The DNA here is from genome assembly GCA_036877575.1 of Botia almorhae. NCBI lineage: Eukaryota > Metazoa > Chordata > Actinopteri > Cypriniformes > Botiidae > Botia > Botia almorhae. Next base: position 22,768 of record JAZGTJ010001771.1, read on the forward strand.
CACCACCCCACGCCAGCACGCTGCTTCCTCCCCAAGGGGTGACTCTGAAGGCCCCGCGTCAAAGCAGCAGCAACAGAGCAGGCGATTTTCCTAAAATAATAATTAACTGAACAATTTAGTGGAGAGGGAAAAAGCTCCCAGCCCCCCACGCTCAATTATTCTTGGTCTCTTTGCACTTTTCCCCCATTCAGTCCCAGAATAGCACGGCATCCATATTTTAAGGTGGCAAAGCAGTGGAAATGATGACGTCAAGAGTCCGGCAGGTCTATTTTTTCGTCTGCCGCTGCCTACGACGAACCCATGAACTTGGCAGCTGGCTTTCAAAAGCCCCGCCTTCATCGAAGGATGTGTTGAACGGCTTTGAGGTCTTTGATTAGATTCATGCTGATATTGTTTCTATGACACTGGATTCTTACTCAGCCCATGGGCTTATACTCCACATTCCGTGCGTATCGTTTTTGAACAAATATAATGACGGCTTTCATTTATCCGAATCAACATTTCCTGCTGTAGGTAATGGATAAACCCATACGAATTCTCAAGTTGACTTCCCTGCCCCTGGAAATGATCCGTCTAAGAAACATCTGATATGTTGTTACCCTTGGCAATCATATCATAAACATGAGGGTAAATAACACCCTCTCTGGCACAAGGAATTCTCGACACTGTTTTCTGATAGAGACACTAACAGCCCAAAATAACCCAGTTTCCCCTTCCCGCAGTCATCATTATTGGAGCCACTGCAGAGCGGAGACCGTACACCATTATGCACTGACAGCTTTTACGCTCGGTAAAGAAGAGGCAACGGAACAACAAAAACCAATATGTCCTATCTGCTCGACACAGATGTCAAAGACAGAGTGAACACAATCCCAGCTGCATGCATGCGCGAAAACATGCGTGTATTATGCACTTTATCTACACATGCGAAATGTCATCTGAGTTATATTTCTACAGCACAACACATTTTGGGATTTTGGTCGGAACTTTCCGAGCAAACCTTTGCATTTATCTAACCAGTGATGGAGGACCATAACAATATCTAAAAATCCGCTGTTTGTGGAAACCCACTGGATGCGCATTGTGGATTCACCTCAAAACAAGGAGAAGCTCCTGGTCTGGAAGGAGGCAACCAAGTACGAAGGTTACTCTGATTCGATTCCTTGCTAATTAGCACTGCTCGCTGCTCACTACATGGTAATGAAATCCAGGGGATTCATTGACTGGATGCACTGTGTTTAAGGGCTGCAAATTACCTTGGGCTCCAGTTACCATCGGCTGGCACTGAGCTTGCTGAAGCTCAAGGCTCAGTCCAGCAGAAAGGGACACATGCAGCCCAGCGCAGCAGAAACTCTTGGCGTTGCATTCTGGCAATCTGGGTCAAACACATAGATCACAATGTGAGAACGTTATTTTTTACCAAGCAAAATATATGACACACTGCGTTGTTCAACGGCTAACCATGTGTTTATTTGTCATGTTCTTTGTTTGTCTCAGTTTCTCCCAGCTAATTAATCTGAGGGGACTACGTTTGTGCAAGCACTGTGATAAAGATACGTAATCTCCATGGAGGTTTGCGCTGTTTACAACCGTATAAGCTGGATGACCGATGAGGGTTGGCAACCAAGCTAACAGGGAATGTTCTCAGAAAGTTCTCTCAAAGTTATCAAAAAACTTGCAACTTTTTATAGCATTTGAAACAAATTTTTAATATTATATATTAAAAACATTATTCTTAGTTTCTTAGTGGAACATTTTAAAAACATTGTATTACCGTTATTGCTTTGTTTTGAAAAAGGTTATTCAAAATTTTAATTCTACAATGTCTAAAGAAAAATGCAAAATAATTTTGTTTATGTTTTTGTTAGGGAACATTAGGGAACGTTAAACATTAGTGAAACGTTCTTACAGACTAAAATTGTTCGCTGGGAAAAAGCTTTAAAATATTGTTCTCGGGTTCTGTGCACACATATTGTTACCTACAAACGTTTAACAAGGAAAGACACAATTCCCAGATCTGGTTTGGAGATACGTGGTGATCTAAGATGAGAGAGACACCACAAGCTTCAAAGCCAGAGAGCCAAAGAGCAGAAAGATCACAGGTGTTGCAGGAAACCTGACCCAGCACCCATCTCATCCTGCTGACACATCCCAGAACCCACCTGGAGATATGGCCTGGGCCAACCAGACCCACAACGGCCTCAGAGGGGCTTTAATCTTCCCTCAGCGTTATAGTGTTCCTGATACAGAGAACAGCTCTGCCTCTGGCTCCTTTGAAGCACGCAGCTCCATTAGCTTTCATGGCTAACCCAGAAGCCCCATACAAGGCCTTCCTTTTTGAACAGACACCACACGGCACGAGAGGAGAACAAGACAGAAATAAATAAATAAAGGAGCGTCGAACGAGGTGGTTGTCTCTCCTGTCTGAGAGCTGCTCTATCTCAGGAACTTCAAGGGCGTGATTTGGGCTTTGATGCGGAGCGTTGTGACGGCTGACAGAGCTGAAAACACAGCATTGCTTACTAAAACAACGGCAAAAACAAACGCGAGCTGTCTGTGAAGCGTCTAACGCGCCGCACCTGTGGATGGTTCGCTCTCCTGCCTTCATCTTCTCTCAACAGCTGCTGCTGGATCGGGACTTCCTCATCCTCACTGCCAGGATAGCCTTAGTGGAAGCTGTTCTTTGTTTTTAACATCACCTTGACAATTAAAGTCACAGAGCAGAGAGAAGATAGCCGGGATGCTAACCTCAGGGAAGCTTGGTTATCACCATTTACAATTTAAACAGCCGAACTCGTGACAGAGGGTTGTAATACTCTCAACGCAGATTTAATACCCTCAGAGTCACATGACTCAAAGTCTAAATTAAAAAACACACAACCTGTTAACTTTCCTAAAACATGTTACCGGTCTCATTTCGTGAACGGTACATCACGGCGTGATATTCCAAAAAAGGAGAAAAAATTGTGTCTGTACTCTTAATCAAAACATAATAAGATTCCACACCCCTGAAACGTTGCTTTCTGGCTGCCGTCACCAGGCCCTCTTTTTGTCTACCCTACATATCACAGTCCTGCCCTACATTTTTTACTCTCTAAATATTCAGTTTCACGTTATGTAAGTACAGTGGATTTTGATCACCATCTCATCATTTGTTGATTTTAAGGTCCCCAGTCGCATCTGATCTTCTCCACCCATGTTAAGAGTTTTTGTCAACATTTCTTTCTCTTCTTGTGTTTCTTCAGCTGAACTACAAACACCCAGGCATACAAGAGCACAGCTTACAGCAGAGACAACACCTCCTTCAAAGCCTCAGTCCTTTATATTCATTTAAACACGGCGTCTACTCTAAAACAATATTCCTAGATTCCAGAATCAATGCGACAACCTCCTCAGATTGCAGTTTTTGTTGCACATTGTTTAAAACCCCAACACTTTAGCTGCGTTACAGGAGATGGCAACCCATCGTCGTGAAAGCAGTTTAAATGGAGCCATGCAAAATCGAGTTCATGACTGCCAGAGACAGACCCAAACAGGGTCAGCTGAAGTCTCCTCCCTGCTGAGTCAAATTCAAACATGATCCCCATTTTAATCAGAGTAAGACACAGATAGAGCTGCCAGACAGACACAGACCAGATCAGACACTAAGCAGCCTAAGAGACATATTGATATTCCAATATTGGTAATTGTCAAAGGGCAGCCCGCGGTGTCTTACGAACATTGATTTAGAGTAGAGACATGCAAGTGTGCGCTATAGAACCGGCCGGAACTGCTTAGCTAAAATACTAGCTGAATTCTCTAGAGAATCTCATGAAATGTGGTCTTTCGTTTTGAACTGCAACCAGAACAATATACAATGCAATATATTTCAGCACAGTTTGTCTTGTGTATAACAGTAGCTGTTTTGTAAGAGAAAATAAACTGTTTTTTAAACCACTCTGCCTGTAAAACTGGACAGTAAACAGCTACTCCCCCCCGCCCGCTCGCACCCAAACACTCCCTCCTGGGCTTTAATGTGACTACAGCAAAGCTGTGTTCAATTACTCCTATAGCAGACTTCCTGCTTACAGTCCCCTGAGGAAGTCAACCAGAAAGCACCACAGCAAGGCAACCGCTAAGCTCTCGGCAAGCCTTTCAGCTAACAGGGAACGTTCTCATAACGCTGGTTAACATTCTCTAAAAGTTCTCTCAAAGGTATTCAAAATGTTCCTACAGTAACGTCTGTAGAAAGTTTTTAACATTATTAATATACATATAGCAAAACATTATTCTAAAGTTGTTAGTGGAACATTTTTAAAATGTTAAATGAAAATGTTTAAATAAAGTTCTTATGACCAATGAACAATAACGTTAATATAATGTCTAAAAAATGGATGCTTTGAACGCTCCTAGAACATTCAAAATAACATTCACTTTTGTGTTACTTAGTGGATGTTAGTTTGTAAATGTTTTTACAAACTAACATCATTTCAACATCAATAAACCTTTAAGAATGTTACATTCAGATGTGGTACTAACGATTCAAATTCTTTTGCTTAGCCAAACACAAAACAATGTTTGCAAACCCATTTACTTTCAAAACACAACCAATTTCCAAGTGAAACATGATATTCTACAATTCTATAAAAATGTAGAGCAGGACTCGTAAAAAAAAATAAAAATCACAGGGACCGACTGGCTTCTAAAAGTGAGTGTTTCAAACCAGAGTTTGCAATCAGATGTGGACTTCCATTCCTGAAACACCACCCGCTTTCATTGGTTGAAACCTAAGAGACCTTGATGACATCAGCTGAAAGTCATTTTGGAGGCGGGGTTATTTTGATAAAGAATTGGAACAAACATGTTTGTCTTTCGGAACAATGTTCACTGACGAATGCTTCCCCAAAAGACCACAAACAAAAATAAACTCTTAATTTCATGTTGACTTTAATATCTTCCCCGTTTGCTTATTTCGTAAAGTCACAAGCTTACACACTTTATCTCTTGACGAATAAAAAGACCGAGTTCATCTACTCAAAAAAACAACTTTCGCCCCAGCAGAAAATGCTGTTTGTTTCCTGGTGAGGTAAAAATCGAGAAACAAGCCAAATCACTCACAGGCAACATCAGTGAACAGCTTTAACTGGCTGAAAAGAGCCATTTAGGGGAACGTCAATCTCACCCGAAGGTGTATTTGCAAGACAGGAAAATAAAGGTAGCTCAATGGGGGAGCGCTGCAATCGTTGCCGGCGGTTTGTCAGAATGCACTAAAACACTGATTGGAGGAGGAGTTGCATCATAAAGGCGAGACATTGATAGACACGGTTACGGTTAGCGTCGACGTACGCAGAGCAAATCCTGACTGGAGGTTATACTACGACAATTTAAATAAATAACAGTGACGATTATTGAATAAATCATGAGCTGTCACCTCTCTCGCGACGTACGCGTCGAACGAGCAAGCGCAATTTGTTTGAGGTCCATTTTGTGACTTTCTTTTGCTATCGAAACTCAGCCGCAGTAATAGGTGCAAGTAAAAGCATAATGTGACTGGTAAACATAGGTTGTAAATCTTCCCCCAGCTGTTTGCCAAGTAGCGCCACTGTTGCCGAATCACAGGAAAGGCTTGTCTATTTGTTATTATGCAGAACTAAATGAACTGACAGAGGAAATCGAAAAGCATTCCAACCTAATGATAATGGACTGGCAGAATACGACAGCCCTACAATCTCTCATTTTACTGCCGCGCATTAGCATTTTACTTAACGTGAAAAAAGTGTGTGCACTGCTGAGGAGAATAAATTTGAAGAGCCCCACGGACAACTCACTGATTAGCCACAAACTCAGTCCAAGACAAGGACAAATTAAATAATGACCTGTTTAAATATGCAAAATAAAACAATCATAAAAAAGGAGAGCCTGATTAAAACAGTCCAGCTTCCCTCTCTTCTACTCCTAAGTACAAAGTCTGAGAGTGGTTTGCAAATCCTTTAAAAAAGGTCAGCTATTATTCGTCAGGGGATGAGGCCAAAATATGCTAACCAAAAGAAGCTGCATATTTCAATCTGGCTAAAGTGAGGTTAGCAGGTTTGACAAGTGAGAGAGCGTAGAGGAATAAAAGAGAAGAGTTTGTCTTCTGGTTTAGGGTTGGAATAGCACGTGTCCCTCAGGGTGTGCGGTTACACCAAAGAGCCAGAGGAAGTGAATAAACCGGAGACCACTGCAGACCTGGGCTGCGTCTTAAAGGAATAAACGCTAAATGTTTTTTTTGCATATTTATAAATTGATGAATGTGATATTTTCTGAAATTTCATTTTGAAATTGAAATTGTTTCAGGACATTAGACATTAAAGGTAGGGTAGGCAATGGCGGCGAGGCTAGCAACAGCATAAGCATACGATTCTGCCCTCCAGTCAAACGTGATCTCCAAAGCCACGCCCCCTTCAACAGTGCACTGAGGTGTGCAAATACATCGTTCAAACATCCGATCATTGCATTTGACCAAATACATATGATTGGAAAAACATCAGGATGTGAGAAGACATTCAACAAGCGTAACAGACGACAGGTTTCTGGAACTGAACGCACACTCTGCCTTTAACGCTTGTCTGAAATCAGTTTCATTAGAAGACTCGTTCCTTGCGTGGCAGGGAAACGAGGTGGCTTTCGGACACGGCTCTGGTCTGCATGCTCTTAAGCTCTCAAAGACCTGTAATCACAGCCAGAGGAAAGAACGAGCAAGAGAGAGTTTGAGATAGAGAGAGAGAGGAAACAAGCGAGTGAGATTAAAGGTGCGTGGGGGGTGCAGCACTTCTCTTCTCCATGATCAGGAGCGGCTACTTTTAGCATGTCTCCTCCTCATCTGTAGCACTGCCCTTGATTCCGCTAACAGTGTGAGAGTGAGCGAGAGAGAGAGAGAGAGAGAGACAGAGAGACATCAGCCTGCAGCATGGAGGGGGAGCCCTCCATCTCTCATCAACTCAGCTAGAGGAAGTAGAAAAAAAACAACAGATCGAGGACACGCTAAACGATAAAAACAGCATTCTTTTCTGCTTAGAATTTGTGGTTGGGCTTCATAGTTAAACGTGCAGTGGGGCATTTTATAAATTTTATGTCAACACAACGTCACATTATCGGTTTTATATTGTCCAAAACATTCTGCAATTAATATAAAACAATCAGTCAAACTCACTAGTGGACTAGTAGGTTCTTAGACAACCATCATAACCCATTTCTGCTTTATTACGCAAAAACTGTATTATTCACCTTTTATAAAAATATAAAAACTTACTCCACACCACTGAAATGTGAAAAGGTGTAAAAAGGGTCGCAAATATTGCTTCATGTTCACCACAAGTTTCAGATTATACCGTTAAACTGAACACAGAAAGAAACTAGGAGAATGCAAGGAAATGAAAAGAGACAGAGAGAACAGCCGACTTCACGGGTCTCTGTACGGCCCACATCATTTAGCCATCACCTTCACTGAAGCCTCACACATCCCCTCTCGGCCTCCAGGAAGCGCAGGTACTCAGACTACACTAAGAATGAGGGATTTACAGCCCAGCCTGAAGCCCCCCGACATAGATTTCAGGAATCACTAGAGCTTGGGCAAAGAATGGTTTAAAAAAAGGGGCGAGATGAGAGATTCCACAATTCAAGGGTGAGATAACAACACCTGGGTTTGAGTCACCCATCACCTGTATCCACCAGAGAAAATGGCCTGCTGCCAGCTTGAGATCATCACCCATCACCCTGTGAGAGCGCACACTCTCTGGGTCAGAAGCGGTCCGGCTCTTAACCCGCGTGCGGAGGAAGGGAAGGGGGAGAACAGCTCTCAGAGGGTGACAGTGGCAGTAATGACTGGTTGTGGACAAAAGGATATATCAGGAAGAGTGTTGCTTCACAACAAGGGCTTTCTTAAAATAGACTGCTGAGCCGGGAAGGACAGTTCGGCTCCTCTAGGGCAAAGAATTCCAAGTCAATGGCCACAAATTTTATAATGCGAGTAGGTGACCAATAATTTAGGAAATAAATGAAGAAATGAACGCTAGGCAATCTCAGGCATTTTCTGCCTTGTCATTTTTTATGCATTCGAATAAAATGCACGTGGCAATTCATGCGTCAACAAGCTGCATCAAAAACACTATCGTTTATCGTATGCATAAAAATATACAGTTGAGAGCCTCCCATAAACAAACATAAACGCTATCGTAAATAAACAATGTTGCTAGCAAACATTTTTCATCGCCATCTTAAAATGTGCGCAGTTAAACAATTCATTTATTCCATTCCGCCGACAAACAAACCCTGAGATAACGAAGACCAGATCAGCCTCCGTTTAGAATTAAAACAGTAAAAGACACCACCTTTATTTACTTCATCTTCTCTCTGTAATCTCTCCCAACTGTCCCCTGACTGCCAACAGCCCGGATTCGTTCGAACCACAGGCGGGCCAAATTAATAGCGAAATCGTTTGTAAAGCTGTGGTCCTTCCACGTTAATTACTTTTGTATAATTTCTGTGCTCCTGCATTCATAAGCCAGCTCTTTTGATAGACACGGCAGTATTAAAAGCCCAGTATGTAATTCTATGAGCCGCACAGCAGTGTATATAATGAGCTATAAATCAAGAATCATTTACTGTCTATCGCGGGCTATTAATCTTTGCTGCGTTACACAACGGTGCAACACTGAGAACGGCTGCCTCTGTGAGCCACGCGTCTATAAACACAACATCAACCGTTCAATATGTTTTACGGTTATGGATGCACACCGTCAACTCGACTCAAACCTTGTCAAAGGTGCCAATCATGAGTTCAAGTGTCGGCGTCTGCTTTTGCCGCTCTTTTTTTTATCCGCCGACATTCGCCGAGTAAACTTCTTCTTTATGTGTCGTCCTCAGAGAGCGGCTGTGATCTGCAGCTGCTCACTCTGACGAACAGTAAAAGCATGTTCAAATAAAAGCTCGTGCGAGGAACGGGACGGGACTTTCAGAGCGGTTTCTGTGGCTGACAGCTAAGAGCTGGGATTTGGGAGGACGGGCGGCACGTGTCTCGATACGGCACCAGAACTAGTGCTGTGAAAGAAAAAGCAGAGAATAGGGATGTTGTCTGGGCTAAGATGAGAATTTCCTGTTTGATAAAACGGCAGAGAAACTCTTAAAAACGCAGTTTATTTAAAGACGAGCCTTCCTGCTAGCTGTCCCCTGCTAGCTGATCAAATGCTTACGGCAAATTGTGGAATATCAATCCCAGCGTTCCCATTACCTTTTCTCCAACCAATTGCTGTGACTTTTCCAGTCATCTGTGATTGTTGGATACGGATTTTTTTTGTAAATCATTTGCACTCTGAGAAAGAACAATTTCTAGCTGAGGAAATATTTTAGAAGCAAGCGTGAAGGGAATAAACCTAATTCAGTACAGACATTCTAATCACAGTAATCATCATTTTAAAATTACCAGCTATTTCTCCAGGTTTCTCATGACCATGGAAAGCATGGGATTGGTTCTAAAATGGTTACAATCACCTGATTTAAGAAGATCAAAGCTTTTCATTGGCCGATCACACAGGAAGCACTGTCTGTTTGACATCAGAGTTCCTGTCAGATTTATGCAGGACTTCTCAGTGTGGTGCCTGCTTCAATAGAACCACCACAACTGAACCTGGTTATCTTTCAATTTAGTCTGAACCGAGATACAGAGATTTTCTTTGTTTGATCTGTTCCGCATGGAAAACAAAATTGGAACTTGGGCCTTCAAACCACATCCTGACCCCGCAGCATGAACTGTAAACAATGTTTCTGCCCAAACTCCTGCAGCCAACGTCCAAAATGGACTTTTTGCCAATTGAGAAAATGTATGTAAATGTTTTCTTACAAGATGTGTGTGGACAAAATTTTAATGGACAAAAATTACTTCTATGAGATTTTCTATGAGAGTTTAAGTCTATAATCGCTCACATCACTCACATCGGCAAAGTTCAGAGCATCTTTACTATAATCTGATATGTGAGTGTTAATTTTGGACTGGATTATGTGCATCTCCTGAAGCGAATGCACAAACAGGAAAACAGAGGGTCACATTTGGCCGGGCCGTGTCCAGGTTTGGATGACGCATCAAACGGCCCCGTCTCCCCAAGGTCGATTCAAGTACACTGAAACCTCGACCGCTGCAGCTGTGGTAACAATGACTGTTCTGCTGTCGCCAATCAACAAACAAGCCCGAGCGGCCCATCTCCCCCACTGCTCACAGAGAGGGCCAGTGGGCCCCGATCTACAGCAGGGCACAGAGGCCACAGCTGTGGGGAGCATCGGCACAGCAGGGGCCCCTCTGAGAGAGGAAGGGACCAGAGGAACACAGATGAAGATCCAAATCAACACACTGTGATTAAAACATACGAATAGATGAAGCCAAACAAATATAAGACAAATATGGTGCGCAAAGAAGTTCTAGAACATGATGAACAGAGGTACACAAAACACACTTTTTAACCGATCGCAAACTACCTGTGATTCCAGAGTAATTAGTCACATGACAATGACATCATAAGAACGCCCGTTTCATTCGGAATGAACTGTAGCAGGTGATCGCTTGCGGTAGTGTTTAAAGGACTGCGTTAATCAAGTCGGCGAAATCACAAAATAAAATGCAATCAAACGCGTACCCGCCATGTTTTATTAAAAATGCAAAAGATGCTCCTCTCCTCGCATTTAATGCATTAATCAAACCCCTCAACCAACTGAGCAGTTATCAAAGGCGCTGAATTTATTATTAGTCGTGTAGTTTATCGTTTCTTTTTGATTGATTTTACCATATATTTGCCACTCATTCTACATGTAAACAAAAAAATTGCGGCAACCTCTCAGCTCAGGTCCCCTGGCATTCACTGGTCCCACTGGTTTATCCATCCCTGCCCAGTATAACCCATCTCAAATTACTTTCCACAAAGAACAGCTGATGTATGGCCACTGAGCTACCGTACAGTCACTCGTGTGCGTGTGCTGTTCAGTGAATTTCCATCGTATGCAAAACCTGTAACACAAGCCACTGACAGACACCGAGGACTGAAGATACATTCTGCTCTGCAAGTAAAGCAGGAAAGCAAAACTTAAGCACACGCCTCAGCAACCAGTCTTATGACATCACAAATAAAAAAAAAAAGTCTAAAACATCTTGATGAAACATACCACATTTTTTGGTTCTGTTAATGGTTCTGCATTCTTCAAAACAGTTTTGTTGAATTACTCAGGAATAATTCTTATGACTCAGTTTTTTCTAAAGAACTGGTCAAATTGGTTAAACGTTTGAACCAGTCTAATCACTGACTCACTGACTGAATCGGTCCAAGTGTTGTTTTACTGAATTCATCAAAACAAAATGTCAACACGCTTTTGTCCACAACAAAAATTGATTAAGAACTAAGTATTGATATTTTTTACTATGTAATAAATCTATACATATGACCAATTATTCCTGAAGTACTAAAAAACATTTAAGGAATAATATGGGAATCAGACAAAGTCATTGTGGAATGTTCCCTTAATTCCTTACGATTCCCATCCCTGCTCAAACCTCATTAGGCCTAAAGGTTGAAGCACTCCGATTATAATTATTCACCTACGACACCTCAGTTGTCTACCATCAGCGGCCTTCGTCTCCACGGCGATGAGCGATGGAGCACGTGCCCGAGCAATGGCCGCCTAACTGTTATAAAGCGCACGTTTACATCTGAGTAGTATGATCAGTGGAACATTATATCTATAGTCTCCTGCACTAGCCCACACTCCAGCGCACATTTATCTTCATAACTTTCTCATTACACGCAATGCATTGACCATCTACAGCCATCAGAGATGGAGAACTTCCCGGTACGGGTGTCATATCTCCGCAACAGAAGGAGCCAAAATGCCTCTTACGATCGCTTTAAAATGATGATGCGATTCCTTTAATGACGTTATTATTTAGGAAACCACTCCGACAAATGGGCAATCGCTACTCCCTCTCACGTTTAACACCATTATTTCTCACTTCCTGTGTATTCGGACGACGTGATTTCGTAGCTCTCGGATGGTATTCTTGGATGCGGCTTTTTGATTGTTAAACAGACTACAACCTGCACTTATCTGCTCCAAATGTCTGTCCCATTAGAGGAGTATACCTGCATCTGAACACGGTAACATAGCAACCGGGGTCACATGACCCATGCAGACCGCAGGGAGTTGATACTGTACACCTTCAAGTGGGAGTACAGCGAGCAGAATAAACCCCTCTGTCACTCCTCCTATATTACACTATTAACCGTTTCTCTCGACAACAGTTCAGGCTTTGGGATGAACGCGTGTCTGTTTTCATAGCCGCAGGGAAAAAGAAAGTTCTTGAACTTTCTTGCGACCTCATTGCGCTTCTGTCAACGAAAAGGCAAAAACAGACATCTTAACTACCAAAAACGAAGACAAGGCAGAATTCTGATCGAACAATTAAAGTTGCATTCTGTAACTTCTCTTTGATTAAATATAAAGTTATCCTATATGTACTGTTAAGTACATAACAGATCAGCGTTCATAACGGTCACCTGACCTTACCCTGATTCTCAAAGGCACGTTTATAATAATGATTTATAACTTAAGCGGTCAGTTCTAATTTTCAGAGAAATTTCAGTTTGGTTTCATTTTACTTTAATGTATGTAAAGAAAAGTACGTAAAGTAACCTGCAGTTTTGTGTTTCAAACAGAGATGGCGATAGAGAGACCGAAGTTACGGATTGCAGCTTTAATTAATGTCAAACTGAGAAGTACTTCCATCAAACACCATGAGAGGAACTTTTGAGTTTTGGGGCTTTTATTTCACGTCTAACAGATCTGAAGGCACTTTAATTCTAGCACGATCCTAAAACTTGTTAAAATGAGTCATTAGCAGGTATAAGCACTTTAAATTTAGCTTCCTTTTCTGGGAGAAAAGACCAAAAATATTTATGACTCATGTAGGATAAAAAAAGATAACACTTTCATCAAAGCCAACATACACCGACTACAAACCACAAAACATTTTGATTTCATGAGGTCTTTAAAGTTACAAAGCGAGCAGGAGACACTTTTGTGCGAGGCAGGAAGCTGTCAGACACGAGTGTAATTTAATAAACTATCAGAGCTGAGACGGTCTGACCAGCAGGTCAAACACGAGGTAAAACAGAGTCAAGGATCTCCATGACCCGTAAAGTGCAGGGACTGAGTACTGTACCAACCCAGAAAACATATCAGACACTTCTATTAGACCCTCACGCCTGTCTGTGATTGGTCATTAAAATTTGATGTGGAGATGGGCAGTGCTGTATGTTCAGAGGCCGTGTTTCATTTATAATTGATTGCCAATTATTCTGTCGATTACCAACAAGCTGCACGTTTCGCTCGGAGCTCCTCAAGCCGAGAAGGTTAAAGACCCGAAGCCTATAACACGGACTTGAGACATAATACGTCAATACCAAAGACAGCGCCACCCAAGAGCTGCCTTCATATTCAGCAAGACAACCTTAAACAACGGAGGCCTATGGCTAATTAATGCGCTGCTCATTTTACTAATAACTAGCTTAATTATTCATCTCAGACACTAGCCACAGATAAATGATTGTGATTAATTGTGTCGTTGCATCAGGGCTCTTTTGAGTAATTAGTGCTGCAGGTATGTGTAACATTTGGCCTCGGGTACCACAGCATTAAATTTCAGTTATGATGTACATATTTCAAAAAACACATTTACATACATTATATTGACAGACGGACGGACAGGCAGACAGTTTGTTATTCTTATCAAGTGGAAAGCATGTTTTTCTATATTTTGGTCATGTTTTATTTAACATATTAAAATAAAAGTTGAACCGTTCGTTTTAATGAATTAGTCAACGCGATCGGTCTGAAAGGAACACAAGAGTCAATGGTGTGAATTATGAACTGAATCCATCAGACAATCTCTCTTCCTCGCCGAAACGGCTCCGATTACTCACTCGCTCACTGAAAAGCAGTTATTATGTCCCACTCGAAAGCAGCCAGTAACGGTTACTGTTGTGTGGACTTCTTTCAATGTTAAAAATGTAAATGAGCACCGTTATTAAAATTTTAACCAGCCTTAATTCTTACGGGAAACACTGAATGCGAGTTAACCTTCAACAGTGTTTATGTTTGTTTTTATATAGCGTATGAGCAAGCACAAAGAGAGAGAGTGAGAGAGAGACCTATCAATATCTTACAGCTAGCGGTGAGAGAACAGCACGCATCAGGCAGGACAGGGCCAAAAATAACGGCTGCACCATTTGCAACTCGAACAGGGAGACATTCCTAATGGGCCTTTCATACGCTCACCATAGATGAAGACTACTGGATTTATTTTAAAAACCAGAGGAAAAATATGATGACACTTGCTTTCTAAACTCCAAATAAAAAACTGCTGCTGAATAAGGGATTGTTCGAGCTTCACTAGTTAAATACAAAACAACTTGCGTCATATTCCAAACTCAGTATTCACCAAGTTCATTACAGTAAACACGTTTTAAACCAATGATTCACTATCTGTCTTATTTACCCCCACAATCCCGTTGGTAAGACTCAGGCCCCTCTTAAAGGAACCTCTTTCCTTTACCATTGCTGTTGTTAAATGAATACCTATATTTAACTACAGAAAGTTAACATTTTTAAATATTTTATTAAATAGCTGTTAAAAAATGAACAATGCTGTAGACGAAACAGACTTACAGTAACTGCACAGCTGTTATCCTCGCTAATTTACAAAGCCTACACATATTGAGTCAATCTAAAACAAGATATTTCTCACAATTTGTGGCTTTAATCTTTTTTGTTGTTCTTGTTTTACAGGTTTAACAGCAAAATCAAAAGCTTTCCAAAATCTACCCCCTGGAACCCGCTTAAGTACCCCCCGAGGTACACATACCCCTGGCTGGGAATCACTTCTTAAAAGCAGAGCCGTACACAGAATGATAATGAAATAGGTCAGCCGAGACACCTGTGAATTAGAGCACAGCACACAGACTGAGTCTTGAAAAGGTGGGAGTTTGTTTTGGCATTGTGGGGAGTAAAAGAGGTCACATCTCTCAAGTGCACCATCCCTCCTGTTGGTTCAGCTGTATCAGCATTAGAAAACATGTCCCTGGCCAGTTCCCATCTCCCTGCGTACTTCAGAGAGACCCAAATTTGCCCTTTCCCCCTCTTTCACCACATCAAAAACCGTAGCATGCGTCCGCCAAAGCTAACAGCTGTTGCTAACTGGTTGCGCTCAAGGCCGCTTTCTTTTGATGCGCTACGTTACACGCAACGCTAAGTGTATTTGTTCAAATCTTTGGTCAATATAAAAAGGAAGATGGCGTTTGTTTTGTTCTTAGATGTAGCCGATGTGCCATCTGCTTTTAAAGATCAAATGAAATCCCACGGCGACGGTGCGGAAAATCAAGGTAAGTGGTTTCTCAGGGACGTGAACGGGCTAAACTAAATCCTGAAGCAGGGATTGCGTCTGCAAACGTCGCCGGGCTTCTGCAAGTTCACCGTTACATAACTGCGCCGAAACAACTGCCAAACAAACAAGACGAAACGGGCTGCAAACCTGGGCATATAAGATTAAAGGTTAGTTCAACCGTATAAATACAGCAACTAAAAGGACAAAGAAACGAACAGGAATCCAATCATCACAAAAAAAGGCTCTTTGACTTTTGTCTTTTTAGAGAAAAAAATCAGGCCGTCGAGATTGTAATTGGAGTCACTGACGGACCTCACAAATGGAAACGTCATTATAAAGGCATAAAGGCCCGTCAGATAGTCTGTATTTCTAAATAGCGGTGAACTAGATAAAGCAACAATAAGCAGTTTAAAAAAAACAGCCGCGCATAAATAAACAGCACAATGGAAAATCGGGGACAAACAATAGCCCTTGTGAGGGGAGAATATGTTGTGTGTTTGCAAATGGATTTGTTGTGAGTCGCGAGCTTGCGACACTCACAGACACACTCTCTTACGTTCACTCTCTCTCTCTCTCTCTTTGCCAGTAATCTCTCTCTCTCTCTGTGCGAGAAAAACGGCCTCTAAATTTAGCATCAGATTTATCATGCGGTAGCACAGGCTCCAGCTAACCAGAGAGGGCGGGGAGGGGGGGCGTCGCCTCTTGAGGGGGGTGTCCGTCACTAGTCACATTCGGAGCCAATGAAAAATGCCAAGGCCTGACAGCAGTACACACACACACACACACACACACACACACACACACTGCAGACAGATAACGCGGCTGGTACTCTGACCTGCCACACTGAACATAAACTCTGAGACCCGGATGAACATTTTTGTACCTTTGGAGAACAGCAATCGGCTGGGTTTGCTAACATGGAACGTTCTTGCAATGTTGGCTAATGTTCTTTACAAGTTCTATTAGTCACCAAAAACGCTCTTGCAGTAATGTTAGTAGAACGTTTCTGTAATATTAAATTTATCAAAATGTAACTCTTAAGTAGTTACAGACATACAGAATACAAACACAACATAATTAAAAAATGTTACTTACTGGAAACGTTAGGGAAAAGTTCTTACAAAGTTAATGTTAGCTGGCCATGAGAGAGGCCCTCTAGGGTCTGCTATCTAGCGAGAGGGGCCTCAACCAATAAAATACTGTTCTGGACCCTTTGATTTTGAGGGCCACTGCTGTGTGTGGCCACTGTGTCTGTGCATGTGCGTGGACCCCAAAACACACCAAAAAAAGAGTGTCAGCCAAGTTCTCCCGTTTTAAAGGTGTTAAAAAAACAATGAGAAAAATGAAAAGAAAACGTATCAGCCACCTGGTCAGATAAGTGGCCGAGCTGCGCAGAGAAGAGCCTGAACCAGAGAACTGCAATGAAATGAAGGACAATCATTGTACAAGGACACACACACGGCGGGTCAGAAGATCTTCAACGAGCCCAGCAGCAGTGCGCTGATTACACAGACCGCTCATTTCACAAACACCCAGAGAGAGAGGGACACAGCGCGCGCAGCGTCCAGCCAGTCAGAAACGTCAATATCCTGCACATCAAAGCGATGCAGAGAGAAAAATGCATTCGACTGCGGTCTGAGCATCAAGGTCAAAAGCGTTTACAAAGTAGATGCTTTTCATGGCAGAAAACGCAATAAAAGGCTGTTAAAACCGATAGCGATTAAACAGCGGTTGCAACGCCGCAGATCACCTATGCTGCATGCAGTATGCAGGTTCGCGTGAGGTCTCAGAGAGAGAGAGAGGAAGACAGACAGAGAGAGAGAAAGAGAGAGAGAGTTGGGCTGTCAGAGGGTGGAGTGTGTGGGCCGACAGCCCCGGCGCTACCGCGGTACCTTGCTCAGAACACGGCAGGTACCCACAGCATCAAAGAGATGCACGCCACAGCGTCGGCTGGGCAGATTTGGAAGCATGTCTGCTCCTACAAGGAATCTGGCGGGTTTGGCAGCCTTCCACTTCAGGAGGAACCTTAAATGAAAGCACCAGGATGCTTCGTACTGAGTTTGTCACCGCGTAAAAACCTGTTTGCTGTGTTGACATGCTTCCAGTCCTGACAGCCCAAAGCAAAGTCAAAGGTGGCCTCAAGTAATACAGCATTGCCTTCTTTTTTTAAGACTTGTATCAAACTTAAATAAAATCCTGCCACGTGTGCAACCTGCGTCTCAAAACGCATCCTTTTCAAAGCACCCGAACAGATGCAGACTGACAAACCAATCAAAAGCGACGGCTCCGTTTACACCTGCCGTCAACATCTGCACTAAATTAAAGTGTAAGTGATGTCCAAACTGAAGCGAGACCAAATGTAGCTCATGTAGCTCATGAACATGTACACCCGGATCATACAGCATTCACAGTCGAATTAAGAATGTGTTTTCAATTCCAATTCAGATACTCAATTCAAATTATGGATGCCAACAGAATGAACAATTGCAATTCAAATTTGAATTCAAATTATAATAGTTTCAAAATGAATTGAAATGCATTTACAAAGTCAGCGTTGGCTTACCGCGTCTTGTTTGAATTTACAAAAAGTCATTTAATTTCATGCACTAGATTTAGCTCGGACTAAAGCGTTTATGTGACATTTAAAAAGACTCATTGTCTAAGTCCCGATCAAATCAAATCAGCGCATGTAAACGCACTGACTGGTGCATTAAGTGATGCATGCAGACGCGCTCCTGAAACTGGATAACAGAAGTGGCCACTGCAGATGCATTTGGTGTAAACTGCGATCTGTCTCAGCTGACCACCAGTGATCAGATCGCCCAATCAGACGGTTGTTATTGCTAGGTATAAACGAGCTTGAGGTGAGACCAACCAATGAAAACTCCAGCTGGAAAGATGCCAGAGAGGATATCTCAAGTAACTTAATATTTGAAAGCACAAGTTCAACGCCGGCGTTGCAAAGGGTCAAATAATACATTTGGTCCGGCTCACACTGTGTCTTTAGCTGGGAGGCAGAACACAACACCCTCTGTGTTATTGCTGTTCTTTCCACTCAGTTAATGTCACACAGAAATCTTTCCTTTGAAAAATCTTTGTGTTTTTGGAACTGGCTGCATGCCACCATCCACTACAGCAGCTGAGCTGAAAACAACATTTTTAGTTAACTTTCCTGTTACAAAAGTAAGATAAAGTGATTTGCCATTGATTGTGGTCTGTTTCTGAAAGGCCAGTGTGTGTCGGTTTACTTCTGAATAGACAGTGAGTTTCAGCAAATGAGGAAGGAGAAAGCGCACAACAGACAACACAAATATTTGATGTCTGCTTTAGCTGGCGTGGAAATTTAGCCTCATCATGCCTGGAGGACAGCAAACCAACCAGATATGACGTGACAAAGTGACGGCCAATTAAAGCCAATTTAGTGATGAAAAACATATATTTCCAATATAGTCTGTTGGTTGTCTAAATAACTAAGGAAACTCGAATTACTAGGTAGTTAGACAGGTTTCAGGCTAAAACAAAAACACAAAACACCATCTACACACCTTTCCGATTCTGTTAGATTGTGGTGTTGCGCAGTATTTTTCACTTTCAGTACGGGCGGGTGAAACAGAGCGAGTTTTGTCGCATTGCATGCGATTAGAACACCCAACAAATCTGATGCAACAAAGTTCAGCACCAGACACCTACAGTCAAATTTGCGAGCGCATCTTGACCCTTTTCTCGGTCTATTCTCAGCTGTTTTGGCTCGGCGTGAGACGTGTTGTCATACTCTCTGGAACAGGATTCAATTAGATCCCTTACATCCTGCTAATCAAAACAAATCAAAGGAAAAGCACCAAAGCACCATGTTCTCGGAGCCATGCTAATTGAGAGATGTGTCTTTTGAGAATGGATGTCTGTGAGAGGTGAACGATGGGGAGGGGGGGTTTCAGGAAAACTTGAGGTGAGCGTTGAGATCTTAAAGGGTTTTTGTCAATGGCAATGTCCAGAAAAGCTTGTTTCCTTTCCTTTCCTGCATGCTTTTTCTGCTCATTAGTGTCACTCAACAGTAGTTAGCGCCGGGCAGGCCACAGCGGTGTCGAGATCTCCTCTGTATTTTTCAAACATGTGAGCGCACCAGCCTTGCTCTGAGTCACTCACCAATTCAAGGGCCAACACGAGGCCCTCAAAGATTCCTAAGCATAAGAAGAGGCAAGGCTGGAGTATTTGACGTTATCTTTAGACTTGTTAAATCAACATTCCCGCAATACAACACTGTATTCCCAGCTAACGGGGAACGTTCTCAGAACGATGGCTAACGCTCTCTAAAAGTTATCAAAGACATTCTTTTGCAGAAACGTTAGTAGAACTTTTTTCAACATTATTATTCAACAACATTATTCGTCAGCTGTTAGTAGAAATAACCGAGCAATCAGGTTAATACAATGACTAAAAACTGGACGTTTTGAGTGTTCCTAGAACTTTCAAAATAGCATTTTAACGGTTTTGTTACTTAATGGAAACATAAGAGAAACGTTCCTACAACCTAAAATTGTTAGCTGGGTTGTTGTTGGCACACAGTGAATAAACATTGCTCTGGTAGCGCCGAATCCATTCATGACAACTCCATGTTTCTCCTAATCTACAACCTTCATCTGCTTCGTTCTGCGCATGAAAACGCCTCATTCCTGAACTTCTACAGAATGTTTACATCAAGTCACGCTGACATGAAAGACCTACGGTGGATTCATCCAAAGCTTTTAATGTTTTTTCAGCCCACGAGGAAATAAACACCTGTTGAAGAGTCAAGCGAGCAAAGAGACGGCCTTACCAAGCTGTCAGCAAAGATCTGCGATGGCAGAAATATGAAGAACTGAGCTGAACTGAAATACACATTAGAGTTTTTTAATTGGCGCTGAGTTGTTTGGAGTCAATGGGCCCGCGGTGCCGCTCATCTTTGCCCAAGAGCGAGAAAACATCCGCTGAGGGGGGCTCGGCATTTCACACGGTACCACCTTTTGGACTTCATTAAAAACTTGGCCTGGAGTTTTCACACTTAGCCACGCGCGAGCTCGCGCCACAGGACGCGACAGCTTTGCTGTTTCGCAGTCCACTAGGTGCAAAGATTTTTACACACTCAAAAAAAAAACCAAAGTGCGGGAGTGAGAGAGTAAGAAAAAAAAATACACAAGTAAACTCAATTTTGGCTCTGGCGTCCTCGTTTACTGCCAGTCCCGTGCTAGGCGGTTGCGAAAACAGTGGAACTGCGGATGTAGCTTTTGCTCAGACATTGTTTTGACAGCACTCATGGCGGTAAATGCCAGGACATCTCTACTCGGCCTGGTTTTGTATGTTGTGCTGTTGGAAGTGAAGGGTCCCATTATGCTGTGTGCTGGGCCTTTTGACATCCCAACCCACTAGTGTTGCTGTACTTCAAGCATAGCTCCCATTTTTTAAGATAACGTCCCCTGTTAGACTGATTATAGCTAGTAGCGTGGCACTGATTGGTGAGACTCCTGAGAAATCAAGTTAAAGGAGCCGAATGGTGGCCACTTTGAGCGTCGAACGCAAGCTCATTATGCGGCATCTAACAGTGTTTTGAACTAGTGTCAGCAAAAATGACACAATAATCTTTTAAAGGCAGAAAAGGAGGCTAGTAGCCAGAGGCAGGGAATGAAACCCACAGGGCAAAAACAGGTTGTAACTTTCTTGGTCAAGAACTGTAAGTGTAGACCAATCAAACTAGCTCTCCCAACCTTCTAGAGTTCCTATTAAAAAAAGCATTATCGGTCATGTTAGGCAAGACTCTTTGATCTTTGACTGTTTGATTTGAGTGTTACACAGCTGGCTGCTCCTACCGAGTTACTCTAAACAATTCGAAGACATATTTACAGACATCATGGCTAACACTTCATAATAACTTTCATTAGTGAGGCATTAACAAACGATAAATACCGTTTTCAAATCATTTACTCACCCTCGTTTCTTTTAAAACGTGTATGACTTTTTCTCTTCAGTGGAACACAAAAGAAATTATTAATAGAATATCCAAACTGTTGTTTCCATACCATGAAAGGAAAATGGTGACCATAGCTGTCAAGCAAGTCTCGAAGCAAGGAGAGACAAAGCTATTAAAAAAAAATTATAACATTTGGCATGAGTCATACGAAAAACGTTTACAATTCTTTTATGCTGCGTTTTTGCCTTTTTAGAGCTTGAAAATATCAATGCAATATTGTGAGATGAATCGTAAATCTGCACAAATCTAGTAATGATTCTAGTTCATTCTAGTTAATATTAATAAATAGCATGAACCCAGAACATTTATGCTGGAGTTATTATAAAGCGCTACCAAGCTTGATTCAACGATGTGACATTATACGATCTTTCCGCTAATCTGGGAATCTATTTCAGGGCATAAACTGTTGTGAAATAATTTATTTGGGAACGTAATGCATCATCACAAATGTCTGGAAGACAAATACGCCCGGACTAAATTAGCGACCGGCGGCAGCGCAAGCTCCAGCGTGATCAATGCGAAGGGACAGAATCAGCGCCAAACAAATGGCCCATCACATAAAGATGATCGTCCATCGCCTTACAGCACCTAGAGGCTTGTTAAAACCACACCACAGCATCTGTTGAAGCATCGGTAACTTGACTGGAAGGATTATGCAGCCGTAGGGTTGATGAAAATAACTGTTTTCTCAGAGGGCGATATCAGACCTGCGAAAAATCCATTCCCTTCCAAAAGCACCTTCAATCCGGCTATCAATTAAAATCTTGTCGGGACACGCAGAGCCGCATTGGGGGAAAACTAGTGTGAAACAACAAGTCCAATCACAAATACAGCAACAAAAAAAAGCAATCTCGACTGACGTCTGTGGCGAACTTCTGCGCTGTTAAACACGATCATTGTGAAAACAAATCCTCACTCCTTCCTACTGCTTTTGTTGGGAAATAAAAAGCACTCCAGCCTTACAAAGTGAGGACAGTGTGGCTATGCTGCATGCTGTACTCTCTATGTTCCTATGTTCGTTGCTGGGTTGTTCTTAAATCGAACTAAAGAAAAGGGAGATAATGAAACTGTATAATACTCTCAATAGCCAACTTCCGAAAGTCCATGATTGGACATGGGAATAATAATAATGTATTTGCATTAAAGGAATTATTTGCTACTGTGCCTGGCTCTGAGCAAATATCCGCAGGGCTGTAGTCTAACTGCTACTGGAGCCTGGCGGTATTAATACTCCTATTCATCCTGTGTCCAACCCGAGCCAAGAAACAGCATTAGGCCTGGGGCCCTGCGGCCTGCATTTGGACCGGCCTCGCTGACATGTGTATGTGCGTGAGAGCGAGAAAACGAGCACACCGTTTCTCCTCCAATGAGTCTGCGCTCTGGACAGAGCAAAAAAGTTCTTTATATCAATTAGCCAGACAAGTGTGCAATGGACACCTGTCACCATACGGGCCCTCGTCCCCAGCTTCTCACGGGCCAGAGGTTTCCATTTTGTTCTGATCTAGGACCATCTGCTTGCTACAAACCCCCTATCCTCGATCATTCTAAGAAAACACTCCAGCTGATCTCGGGTCAGCGTTGAAGTTCTCACCTTTCCTCTCTAGATCAAAAGTAGGTAAAAAGTGGTGGTGGCCCATAACTGAGCCGGGGGGGCGCCCAAGCCCTGCCCGAGAGGCCGAGCAAACGTCTGCGCAGCAGACACAGAATCTGGGGCACAGACCATCTGGATTACATGGCAGTCTGAAGTGAAGAGGCTGTCGGAAGTTCCTCGCCAAAACGGCTCGCAGAAGCAGGACATTAGGTACCATAAAACACACACACACACACTGCCATACAAAGAAAATATTCTTGTTGAGACAAGATTTAAATGCAAAGGGATTTAATGCTCTGGATTCCACAGCTGAAGGGCAAAATTCTCCTCTCTTTTTTTCTTTCTTTTTGTAAAAAAAAATAAATTCCTCACTAATGATCTTATTTTTAAGCAGCCAAGCTAAAAAAAAAAGTTAATTAGTACCCCCACCTCTCAGCCCCTATAGAGAAAAACCCTCAACCTTTACACTCAGCATAGCACCAACAATTTAATAATATTTTCTTTATGACACTTCCTACGGTTCACGGACTGCCATAGCAATAATTCTGATAATCATTTTTAATGCCTCACATCTGACAATTAAACACGATCACCCTTATACCACCACACACAAAAGTCACAGTTGGCCTGGGAGAAAAAACACAGCCAGACTGCAACAGACCATAATTCAACATCACAGTTTCAACACCGACCCAACTTTTCTCGCTCACAGCCACAAGTCACCAGAAACATCTACTCTCGCACACTATGAACAAATACACAGCATGCTTGAAAACATAAAGCAGCTCGGCGGTGAGATTTCTTACCTTGGGTTGAGCGCGTCTTGGAAAGGCAACTTTAGGATCGATCTAAATGAAAGAAGGAAAGAAAAGAAAGAAATATGAGCAAACCGAGCGGTTACGTGAAGAGGAAAATTACAAAATATTAGAAAACGCCGGCGATGCGCCGCGACTACTCGATAACCTTCATGGAAATTATAGTATTAATCATGATGCAATGCGTCGAGTCTCATGTGTAATCTCGTCTGGTTATTACACGCTGGTTGCATGAGGTCTGTGTATGACAAAATCGAATAAAACCTTACACAGGTTAGAGCGTAATCACTCGATTACAACATAAATAAACAGGTGCCATTATATAACACAGCGGAGATAATTCAAAGACTCGGTGAAGGAGTGTTTCTTGCCTCTGGGGAGGTCAGGCCGACAAGATGGAAGATGTTTTAGTAAGTGCTGTAGATTTGTGAAGAATCAAGACAGGGCATTAGATCAATACACCCACAACCTGTTTCCCCCCTTAGGGATTATCATTATTATGGGTGACTTTCTCCTCACTGAATGGAGGGTTACGCCTCTACCCACAATGCATTTGGGCCGTGCTATATTGATATGGGCTAACGCTGGGTTTATTGGCTAGATAAGAGTCTACATTTCATTATACTACCAACAAAGTGTGACTTTGCGCACATCGACAGAGAAACAACATTAAATAAAATACAAGCCGTGATCACTGGGCATTTGAAATTCACATTAAACGCTTCTGTGATTCATCCTCCGTAACACATTCCCGGGAGAATAAATTAACAGCAAAAATATGTCAATTACAATGAAGTAATTTGTCCATTTATTGATCTGTTTATTATTCATTTTGATAACGCAAAATATGGACGCCTCCAATGCTGAAAGACAGTTTTTCTATAGGCGCAGTGAAAAAAAATCATTTTAAGACATTTTGTCATTCAAAATAAACAAGTATTGTTGATTTTCACTAACATGCTTGTTAGGGGCAGAATAAAAACATTACACTATTATTATTATTAAGGATAATTAAATTTTCTTTAAAGTGCAATAAATTTTAACTTTTGAATAAAGTTTTTAAAAAGATACACTTATTTTCACCTTGCGTTTTACATGACACAAAAAGCTCGCGTTCTTGGTTGACCTGCAGTTGAGCAATATTTGCTTTGGTCATTTAAACATTCATAGACTGAAACAACAGTCTCTGTTTTTCACGCACAAACCAGAAGCTTGTGCAGCCGGAACACTGACGGATAATCATGCATGCGAGGATAAAAACAGTTCAAAGACTTCCGCAGATGCTTGCTGCTGCACTCTCATTAATCGGAAAAATAACTCGAGGGAAAAAGATCCATTAGCGCTATATTGCTCTTGAATATACCGCGTGTCTGAATGCTT
Source organism: Botia almorhae (assembly GCA_036877575.1). NCBI lineage: Eukaryota > Metazoa > Chordata > Actinopteri > Cypriniformes > Botiidae > Botia > Botia almorhae. Next base: position 47,991 of record JAZGTJ010001771.1, read on the forward strand.
TGTCACTTCGTATAAACAGTAAGAAAAAGATGTGCAGAATTGCGAGACGTGACGGTACGCAGATAAAAAAAATTTAATAAACATGTTTTGGTGGCA
>JAZGTJ010001772.1:1070-50387 GCA_036877575.1 Botia almorhae
GCGTCGTTGCTTTGTACGCTGTTAAAAGGGGATTCCAACCTTGTGAGGTTAGTTCATTTCCCATGTTGAGTCTATTTTTTATCAGAGCATTGTTTTCATCATCTCACTTCCTGTTTCCAGCGAATCGATACGCAGTCAATCTCTAGGCAAGGAGAATGCATCGATTTGGTTCTTAAGGCTGTACAACCTTTAATCTCCTGAAACGTTGCTGAGCCCCTGAATGCTTTGAGGGCACTTTATGCCGGACTGTGCAAACGCTAAACTGGGCAGGAAATCTATCCACAATCAACAATCCAGCCTTTTATGGCAAACCTATTGGCTAAAAGGTGGAGCATGTTTTGGCTTCGTCGAGGCACCCTTATAAGCTCAGCTTTAACACTTTATTGATCCCTTGCAGGAAATTCAGGTAATTTCCCTAAATTTGTGTCGAGCTGTGATCATTTTACCGGTTATCACGCATGGCAAATCAGGTCGCCGGAAATGCAACAGTGTCACCGTTTAACGTTCTATGACAGCTGCGCATTTAAAACCGCACGCGTCATTGAATTAGAATGAATAGAGGTGTGTATCACTCGAAAATTGTGTTTTCAGCAACTCTTGATTCGCTGTGAATACATTCTGAATGCATTATAACATGGCTCTGATTGCGAGCAGGAAGGTCATTATTTCTATGAAAGAACAGGATGAAGATGATGTTTGGTAATAGGTTCTTCAGCGCAGTTGTTTTTGTGGCGGGCGTTGCGAGAGGCCAAGGCCATGTTAATGAATATGTACGCTGTCCCCCATTTGATAAAGCTCGAAATTAATTAGCAGCTGCTAAACAACTCATTCGGCCCCTGTTTGGGGCCCCTGAGACAATACTCTTACAGTCCCTCTTTTATAACAGCATTTGGAGAATAATCCAGAAGTCAGAGCTGCTATCAAATATTGATGATACAAGCATAATTTAGAGCTTATGATCTATTTATACAACCAAATTATTTTGGGTCAAAAAACCCTGATTAGGATTTTGTGTCGTGAGTGTAACTAAAACAACCCCGCATTTAAAATGAATGACTACATTTGCAAATCACAAAAACTGCTTTGCGACATATGCCTTGGGCATGAGTAAATAGGCTACAATGGGAATTTAAATGTGTTCATTAGACAGATGTGTCTGTTTTTCATTCATTTAAATGACTCCGATCATCTTTAGCTTTATTTAACAGGCCTCAGTAATCCACAAAGATTAGACTTCGGATTATTTTGTCTGAGAACTTGAGAACTACAATGAATGACTCATGAGGACTAAAGTGCTCCCAAATGTTGGACCCATATAATTACATATGGGCTTCTTAAGAAATAAAGTCTGCTTCCAGATCCACTCACAACTCAGCCAAGCACAGTATATCTTTTACAATGGTAAAATTATGTAATAGCGATGCAGGAAGCACTGTCACAGTATTTTACTGCAAACATAAAAAAAATATTCAAAATCATTTGATTCCCATATTGGAGCTTACAGCGAGCTCTCCGTTCCCTGCTTTTCATACTGTGTAATTTACTCTATAATTCCCCCTAAATCTCAAAAATCTATAAAAGTCTGATGTATCTACAGCGGTTCACGTCCAACTTTCGAGACACTTGTTCTTTCCTCCTGCCATCTGCTAAGAACACGTGAATAAGTGGATGCATTATTTCGCAATTAACAAGGAGTACACTAAGTGGGTGATTGTAATGATCTATAAACTCATTTTTTGTGGGAAATGATATTATTGCTGTGATGATATACTGGATCTAAATAGGTACTCCACAAGGGTTTATTGGCTGGCACAAGACTAAAGCACATTCGTTTGGACGGCTAAAACTCGAGATGACGCAGAGCATAAATTATACTACGTAAAAGAAATGTGTGTGCATAACAATATACTCAACCAAACAAGTCATGATAAAGCATCCACCTACACGACACCCAGTACACTATCACTTCCCATTAGCGACTACACGGACGCCCGGCTCTTAGCACTTTATCATGGTCCTTAAGTAGGGCTGTGGAATTATAAAGGAAGTCATTAGATTTAATTAGACCAATTAGATCCAAATTGGAACAGAATGATGCGGGTACATGCCACCAAACAACATGGCACAGATACAGTGAGTCCTAATTGAAGCACAGACTAAGCCATGGAAAAAAAGAGGAACAGGCACATTTACGAATTACATTTTGCTTGAACTACCATATTTGTGCTCATCATCGAAGATCTCCCACTCTCACATATACATGCTTGCATTGAGCTTACAGAAAAGCAGAGACCACCCTGCCTTCTCGTGATTGGCAGTGTTTAGGAGAAAATTACAGGCCTACCTCCCCACAGGTTCAGCTGATTATTCTCAAAAGACAAGCCGAGCTGCACCATAATCTCCATGTTTCCATGGGGTCCTGATTGTAGCGCAGCCCTGGAAGTTTGATAGAGCAAACTTCAAAGGAACGAGCGAGGTTAGGTGCCTGCTCTCTCTTGGGATTGCGCTTGTGCGGGCGAGGGTATCGAAGCATGAATTATCTATTAGTGTGACTGATATTACAGCAGGGGCCCTATTTTGAGACTGAAAATAGACATATATATCATGAACTTGTGGCTGCGTGACATTTCTCACGCTGCCACTAAAGCGCCTTGATATTCTAATGACTTGATTTTACCTGCGTTATTACACCAAATTCGCCCTGAACACAAATTGTACCAGTGTCAAAAATCGGGGGGAAATAGGAAATTACACTCAAATTTGCAAAACAGAAGACCGTTCTTGGTGAAACAGCACTACTGAACTGCAACTCAAATCCCTCAAATAATCAAAATTTAACATCTCAACTGCGTTTCAGACTTCACCACTTCATGAAAATCAGTGTGAAGACAAAACTGCCAATTGAACGAGGTTTTTTTTAGACAAATTCTAACAAAATGTGGGAGGAATCTCAAGGATCTGTAATAATATTGGCCGTGTGCACATGCTTGCTATTTGGCAGGCAGTTGGAGTTGAAGAGAAATCAAAGATACTAGATGATCCAAGAGAAACGCTGTTGTGAAAGGGGCTGGGGGACTCACTATACTCAAGGCCAAGCACTATCACCATCTTCTAACAGCCATAATTTGCCAAACACCATTATAAGCACACCACGTCACTTATACACTATAATTTTCAAGCTGCGAAATGAGCCCACCAGGAATTAAAGTATGGCATGTGTATGAAGATCATATTTTTGTTATCATTCACTCCCTCCTTTCTGGACAACAATCCCGCCATTGCAGGAGACCATTGGGAAATAAAGTCACACATTCCGATGTCTCTCCAAACTTCCATTTCATCTTTTTCCCCTCTGCCTCTATCTGCTTTATTTTCATCCGACTTGAATTTCACATGCTTGCCCTGATCCGTAATCCTCCAATGCTACAACAATTTCCTCTTTTCTCGACCTAGAAAGGATAGCCATCCTATCTATGCTTTATGTCTTGTTACTGTGCAGGGGTAACTCTGTCTGACCTGGAAAAAACATATCCAGATGGCTTCTTTAACCTAGCTCATGTCTGGGGCCCTAATAAGTCTGTCGTCAGCACGGTAGGGGAACAAAGGAAGAACCCCTCAAATAACAGGATTAACAATTCCAGATTGGAAAGATTTTGTCTACATGGCATTAACACACAAGGAATAGCTTTCTAAGGATTGCTAGTCCGTTTCATGAGCCCTTAAGACTCTAAGGCAAGCTAATATAATTTATTTCATCACACTTATCGCTAAATCGCATTGAGCATTCAGATCCACCTATTAGAGAACAAGCTACTTTATTCCCAGACATATTGCCTGGCAAAAAAGCTGATTAAACAGATTTTCATTCATGTCAACCACGTGACTGGTAATTTAAATGTCTACTTAAAGAAGCTTACACAACACAACATAGGCTACTGTTGTTATGATAACAGAGGCTTCAAGCCATTAAAGACTATTTAGACAGCCAGAATTGCTTTATTAATATTCTCTGGTCCAAATCCCAGCAGGGAACATTCTAAGAACATTGGCCCTCATTCTTAAAGTCATCAAAACATTCTTGCAGTAACATTAGCACTTCTAACGTTATGTATCTCATATATCAACATGAATGTTTTGAAAACGTTACAGAATTTTAAAAAAGTTTGAAAAACATTCTTATAACCAAACAATATTGTTAATACAACATCTAAAAAACTGGACTTCTGAATGTTCCTATTACTTTCTAAATAACATTTTTGTTATTTCCTGGGAAGATTAGGGAAACATTCTAACAACCTAAAACTGTTAGCTGGGATGCTGCAATCCAAACTACTGTAAAACCAATCGTAAGGCAACTTCAGCTGATAAACACAACTGGTCTTTGGCAAAGCGCAAAATGATCAAGCGCATTCTGTGAAACATCTCTACATTCCAATTTGCAGGTTGTCTAGTTCACCGTTTCAGTGCTCCAGCATCACTGTGAAATGAAGGGGGCATTTGGGATAACTGCCTTCATAATAACTGCAGCACACAAACAAACAGAGCTGTAGCTGGAGACATTCACCGAGTGAATGTGACGCCTGATTTCAAAGTGAGGAAACGGTCACAGAACGCACATTAAGGAAATTCATAATAGGAAGCTCAGCAGTAACTTTAAAACTGCATTGGACAGCCCCTTCCAGCACTAAAGGACACGCTGAGAGCGTTATGCTGAAATAAACAATCCTGCTAGACCTGGGTTCTTTTCTTTATATGTAAAGAGCACAATAACATGCCTTTGCTGACAGGCAAATCTGGCTGATACATCAGTGGATGACAAAAATGACTGAAAGCAGCTTATTCCCCAACGCTACTGCGAGTCCATCAATGCACTCTGAGTGACCAGATTACTGAGTATCTGTTCAGAGAGTGCAAAAAAACACATGATTACAGGCATTTAAAGCTCACAGTGTTGAGGACAAGCAGATTTTGTGGAGGCAAAAGAATTTTACACCACTGGATTACAGTAAATCATCATGTATCCATCTATCTCTACTTCTCTATGTGTCACTCTCTCCCTGTACTCCTTTTATATACGTGTGTGTGTGTTTATTTAACCATATATTAGGGACAAATTTAGGCCCAAAAGTCAGCATAACCTCCTTATAGGGACGTCTTCATTTGTAGAAATGCTATAAAAAATCTAGTAAACAAATTTTACTATATAGTAAACAAAAAGTTTCTGTTATGGTTAGGTTATAGTGTTTATAACTAAGTCTATAGAATGTCTCCATTTAGATAAGTAAACACTGAGCATGTGTCTGTGTGTTAATGCCCATATAGTATATACATATGCTTTCATCCTTGAATACATAATCCTCATCATGTCTACTTTAAGAGTAATGCTGTATTTGATGCTGAATCATACATACCCATTTGATACACATTGGCCTTGTAAAGACCTCTTATATGTTAACTGCTCTTACACTATGGCTCAGTACACACTGTATTTAGTTTCTTCCCATGACATACAGAACAGAATTGACTATAAGCCACTTGACTTGACTTGACCTGCAGACTTGACTCAAGATCTAAATTAAGACTACTCCCCTGTTTTTTGCCACATGGAGAATACCACTGCCCAAAAACAATCCATTCCCCCCAAAGAGACCTGCTTCTTGTTTTCCTTGGTTCTTAGTAACGCGACATCACAATCTATACTAACAATTAATTCTAATATGTCTTTGATATTGACGTGAAAACCACAAAGCCCGTGGTAGTTTAGCAAATACAAACACTGATTTTAATCTGATGTTGACCTTAGCCACAGCACAATGGAATTCTCGCAATGTTGTTAGCCGAACATTGAGGATCGCCCCAGCGGGCCCACCCTATTGCATTTTACCAGACACTGAGAGATTACAGGCTGACCTATTTTGTTTTATTAGGAGAAGCGAATCCTTTTGACATAGTAGGTCAGAGGAGGCGGTACAAATGGCTACATCTTTTCACTGTAAAACAAACATCTCCTGCGTACCTCGTCTTTCACATCTGCCCTTCAAGTGTGACCTGATAAAATAATTTTAATAAACCCCAAAGGACTGCGAAGTAGATGAGTAAGGTGGATGTCAACCCTGTGCCTGTCTGATATAAAGCCCCGGCGATCCTGAGTGACGAGTCGAAACTGGAGGAGTGAAACACAAATTGTAATGTACCCAATGGTTCAACATCAGAACACAATAAAATGACAAGCGCAAAAAATAGGCTCACCGAGCACTTGTGAATTGGCTGTAATGAATGGACTGAAACTCCAAAAGATTGCGTGCACATTTATCTTTTTGTCTGCATGCTGTGGCTGTAAGCCACAAAAAGCTCTGAACAATACAAGCTGTGAACAAAGAGAACTATCAAAGAACGAATTGTTATCCAAAAAAGAGCCAACAACTTCCAAGTCATTTAACATCTTCAATAGATCCAACAAGTTCAATTCATGCTGGATGGACCAGATACAGTGTGTAATCCAGCATCTTGGGATTTCCAAATTATGAACAGACAAACCTCCAAGCGTCTGACTTTGTAGTAATTTCTGAACCGAAGCGCTATCTTCTTTTATCTTCCAGCGTACCGCAAGAAAAACTCAATGGTGTTTATCAGAGAGCACTAAATCTTCATTTGAGGAGACGTAAGATAAACGGTTATGTTTCCTAAGGGACCTTGCTTTATGATAACATACAAAGCCTCCCTCTCTTGATGGGGACTAGATATATTTTGAGAAAAGAGGAGTGATTAACCTTATACATTAGACTTCTGAGTGGGTGAGTTGTTCTTAAAGGTAATGCTAATGGGTGCTTGTAATCTCCATTTAATGAGCGCTCGCTCAGCGTGAGCAGCTATATGATGTATGGCAAACGGCTTCATCAACAGCTCTGCTACAGCACAGGATGGGAGTGGGAGGTTGTGGTGATGCTATGTTTCACAAGTTGATCCAACGGTTCCTCAAACTGTCTTCAAAACAGATTCACGGTCATATTAAACACCAAAATAAATCTGAATTTCCACCAAAACGGTAAAATGCACTGGCATAATGACTGAATGTTTTGGCCTGTAAATACTGTATACTGAAAAACAGCTCACTCACTGATTTTGGCTTTTTGTGGTGCTTGTTTTTTCCTAAAATGGCACCAACAAGTAATAAATAACGTCTAAAGTTACAATCTGTAACTTTTGGGTTAAAAGTGAACAAAAATCAGATATTGGGCTAGTACATGACAGATTATTGATTAATACTATATTCTTACCTTACACACATTTGAAACGGTAAGTTTATAGTATTGATTTATAAATTGAAATGTTGGGTCTGATATCCCAGGCAATGAAAGTTTGGCTTCATTTGACTTTATTATATGTAATGAAAAGTATATAAAGTAACCTGCAATTTTATGTTTTAAACAGAGATGGCAGTGCAGTTCCGAATTGCTGCTTTTATTGTCATTAAAGAAAAACAGTATTAGAATAAACAGAATTTAAACTGTATCTTACTATTAAATGTAATTCAGTTTGGGTCTAGCAGCACTTTTTAAGCACATTTTGCTGGATAATAATCTCTTGGGTGATCCGTGAAGCGGCTGATTGCATGACAATGACTCTTGAAGATTCTCTTACTCAGCAAACAGGCATCCCAGTTTGGCTTCTGTAGAATAAAGTGGCCTTGTTAGACTTTTTCCTCCAAACAAAGAGCAATTTTGAGGAAATTAGGATCAAACAACTCATATGCTGGTGAGCATGTACTTTGCCATCGGGGCGTCCATTGTGATAAAACAAGAGAATGTCATTACAGAATTTTAATCAGACACACAACTGCCTTTATTTGCTGAAATAAATAAATCATTTAGGCCATGAGTCGTGTTCACAATGGGTATGAATAGGAGCTATTGTTTTTGTCAAAGTCAAAGAGTTCATTGATCATCTAGTGGCTGGAACATGCAGTGCATCTGAGCGTCATCAATCATTACCATCAGGGCCAAGTCATAAAGTGTCATTAAAAGAAAGCCACATGAAGTGACCTTTGCTAAATGACCACAAACTAAAGGAAATGTTCTCTAATCCCAAACATCCCGTTGCCAACCCCGATGTCAATATATTGCTTTCCTGTTTTTCTAATCAAGCCTCTTGTATGCAGTCAACAAATGAATGCCATTAAAGCAATTGAGGCAAATGGCGTTTAATAAAGCTCAATGATACCATAAGAATGACTGCCATTCTCAAACAAACAAACAAATCCATTCGCACATAATGTATGTATCTATATCAATTTTAGATGTATATGTATTATACATGTAACATTTTCAACAGCATCAGTAATCTGTTGAGCTACAGCTAAGAGAATTAAGAGAGCTCTTGTCTTTCCTTGTGCTGTCAGTTTTACAGAGCAAAGCAACCAATCAATAGCAAGGCGGGCATGGCAGACCCCAGCCGTAATCCTCAAAATATTCTTATGTGGATTAGCTTCTCCCCCAGCCATTTTCATTTTCACTCTGTAAGGTATTAGTCTGACAGCCAAGTGGAGCAAAACAAATAATACACACTTCAAAGGGGAAGAAATGTCTAATAACAGCAACCTGGTTAAGCCACTGCATTTTTTTCTATTTCCATATAAACTTATTTGCTGCAGGCCCTAAACAAGTTATTTGTCCTTCTATGTGCTGTATACTAAATGCTTATCTGATTTGAAAGCATTCTCTATGGCTAATGGAAACTGAGGGATTCCCTGAAATATGAGGCTATTGTCGATGCGGGGCTATTAGGCATAAGCCTGTCTCCTCTGCATTCAAAGAAAGTGTGTGGAAGCACAAGAGAACAATTAAACAATGCTTAAAGCCTCAAAACAATGGGCACGACAGAGACTTGAAGCACTAAAAGCGCCAGAGGGGGTAGTAAAAGCAAATTTTCAGATTTAAACATGAGCAATGTTAACAATAGCACGTACATATATACCGCAGGTTAATTCTTGATATCTTACGTTAATGCTACCCGTGTTACAATATTGATTTATTTACATAATGATGGTCTAACCAGCAGCCATTTTTGCTTTAATGCCTGTATTACCAAGCGTGTATTAAAGACCAGCTAATCCCACAAAAAAGACTAGGTCATTTTTAAAATAGGACGTGGTATATAAATAATAGATTTTATTGTGAGCACTATTATATAATAATGACAACCAAATACTACCTTAAAAACACCTACTGGCGAAAGCTAGAAACTTTAATTTATAGACTAGGTTTGGCAGTACATGTCTGAACACTATCTGCCTGACACAGAGGACAGCATACGCACTTTTAAAGAAATTCGCTTGTTTCGACTTGAAATGTTTCCAATCACTGCGTACCTCTCCGTTTACAAGAAGCGCTGATGTGTTGCGACTGCACTTACAGCGTACGATTTCCTAAAATCGTCGTTGACGCAAACGAGTTATAATCGACGCAACGCGACAAAACTACAACGCTCCCGTTATAACCAACGAACGGATGCTCGCGTTGTACCCAGGCTGTAAATACAGCAGCGCTTCCGAGCCTCCGTGAAGATGCACATTTACACAAGACTTTCACGGGCAAACACAAAGCGCCTTAAGACCCGCCACGCAGTGCCAAATAAACGACTGCTGAATAAATAAACCTCACTTATTTTACCGGTGGAAATGCACTTGTTGACTCAGTTTAAGCATTACAAACGACTGCTGTTGGCAAGAAAGATAAGTCTGTGGCTGCGTTAAGAAAGCCGACGGAGGTTATAGATAAGAAATGGTAAATAAACTGTTACTCGGGGAATGACAGAGAAAATGTTGCTTTGTCACTCGATCTTCGCCACAAGCAACATAATATTGCCTCACCTGCGAAGCCTTGGTGAATTATCGTATTCGTTTCTAAAAGTAATAGATTGTGTTTATTTTTCACCCAAACTGAAAGAGCTGCTTTCACGGTTCCTTAGTTTACGTTGCGATCAATGACTACGAGTTTTTTCGTATCCCTAAGTACGAATGAAACAGAAGAGCTGTGCGATGCTACCGAACACAGTTTGGTCATATACATGCGCTACTCTGACCAGAAGCGAAACCAAAACCCGTGATATCAAACAAATCATTGTTAAATACTATTACAAAACTTTGTTTAGTGAACTCATTCACAGCCTTATGCGAGATGGAGTAAGTCTTAGATGCTCGCCATCCGTGCAACATCGTAACTACTGAAAACGGTTTTTAAATGACTTGCAAACTCATCGCGACTGCAATGGCTAAAAGGATGCATTTTATTCACGATTAAAGAGCACTGGCCACATATGCCTTAAGATCCACACGCACATGTAAAGAAACATTCATTCAAATGCAAATCTTTTACACTAATCCATCCAAACCGGCGCCGTTATATCAGAAAAACGAAGCTCAGCGCTGCGTTAAATGTAAAGGTCAGCGTTTGTCGTGCTTCTCTCTCAGAAGACTGCTTTTGTCGTAATCAAAGGTATGCAATGTATATTTCGTACATTTTGGGTACAACTGATATGGGGGTAAAGCAATTCGAGTTTGTAAGATCACTGTTGCGGCGAGGAGCGTAGCAGTCCACTTTACTGCGTGACTCCCCGCATACACACGCAGAGACCCGCAGTAAAAACAACTGGAAAACATCTGCAGACTTTGTCGCGTCAAAGTTAAGCGAGACCAGATAAAAAATCCGCATACAGCTCGATGGCTTGAGTTGCAACCGCACATATCTAACTTTGCGAACCAGCAGTACTTTGAACTATCACTTTCAATCCAAACGCCACACTGAGGGGGGAAAATCTCAGCTCAATGTCCGTCGCGCTGGCTTAACCATCTCATCCTTTAACGTACAACGCGGTTATTTCGTCCATAAGCATCATTCCTACCTGTATGGATAGCTGCCGAAATGGTGAATAAAAGGAGGAGAGTAGCGAGAGATCCGTTGCTCGCGTTCGCCATGTTGGACACCTGCTTCATTCTGAAGCGGAGTTGAGCTTCACCTAAAGAAACGCGGGCTGAGCGTAATGAGATGCGGGGAGAGGGCGGAACAAACACCCATTCAAAAATCACTTCTACACACTTCAGCCAAATCAACTATACCGGATCCTATAACGTTTATGAATACGATTGTCTTTGCGTGTGTGTTCACGTAACAAATCAGATTGCTGTGGTTTGCTCGTTTCGCGAAAACACCCTGTTGATCATTCGTAACAGAACAGAGGAGCCTTACAATAACTTCCAATGGTAAATATAGGTTTAAGTCATATGTCATGCAAAGTCACGGCGTTTATAATCGTTAATATTAATATAAACATAATATATTCATTTTGGAGGTCAATAAAAGCTATCAGACAGCTACATGAGATTTGTTTTTTTTTTATTGTTAGCGTAGGAGTCGTGACAGACACGAAATCACCACAAGATTTTATCGTAATAGAAATAACTGTAGTAACTATGGCATTGTGGTGGAAACTGTGGTTACCATGGGTTAACGTTCCCACTGTAACACAATATAACATCTTTAGAGAAAAAGAGTGCCCCTAGTGGCGTTATATCTCTCTCTCTCTCTCTCTCTCTCTCTCTCTCTCTCTCACCTACACACCATCTCTTATGCGGTTTCAAAGCAGTATTGCCATTTGTATTTTACGTTATTGTGAGACTCTTTCTGCGGAGAAAAACTTTAATCTGATCAAAATAACCGCCATGTAAGCTTATTCCTGAAAAGGGTTTAACCGTTTTTACAATGTTAATTTGAAAGGGATATGTAACTCCTCTGAACTTCTGAATTCACAGAGGAATGAAACCAAAATAAGAACGGCTAAGGGATATTAAATTTACACTCTGTAATTACTGAAATAATTCCATTTGAACCTGAGGAATTAGATTTGTTTGACAGTGGAAATAAAGAGGTAATAAAGTGAAAGAAATGGATTCATGACAAAATATGATAAGAAAATACAGCAGGGTAAAGATTTGACTTAAGAATATGACTGATTATCAGAAGAACACGACATTACCAGGTGTAATCAGTTCATAAGTATTCTGAGTAAAAAGTTCCTGTCTGGTTCAGATATCTCCTCCCTCAAAATGAAAGGGACTTCTCATCAACATAATTATGTTGACTTTTTAATATAAGTTAATTGGGTGCTTTCTCAAATTGACTCACAGTTAGAGCCAGGGTTGCAAATTGATAAGGTAATCCAGGTAGCTCTACCCTTGGTGGCTCATTATGCTAATTCACTTGGAAGGCTCACAGGGCAAGTGCTTTGATTTCCTGGAGATGAACAAGAATTAAAGAAATGTTTATACAAGCTTTAGATTTTGATGATACACCCTAATGCTTGCAGCTGTAGATTCTTTTCAATGCTCCTTTCCTGATCAAGTTTTGCAGTAATTGGGGAATAATTATACTTCATGTAGAGGACCTTGTGAATCACATGTAATAACTAGTATAGCTGTAGTACACACTAGCAACTAAATATAACTTTTTAAAACAATGTTTAAGACTGTGAGGCAGTAAAAAAGTTAATCATTGCATTATAATTGCTTTTTTAACATTCACCATTTAATATTATATTAACCTGTACTTAACCTAAGCAAATGCTCTACTCTTTAGCACAATATACACCAACATAACAGAAACTCTCTTAAATTATATTTGATTGTCTCCTTAACTCGCCTAATTTTCTTATCTTGCCTTAAAATGCATTTAAAAGCACTTACCAGGTAAGTACCAAGTAATGCTGCTTTAACACCACAAAAAACATTCATGTAGTCCCAACTCAAAACGATTAAGTTAATTAATTAAACACAATGAAATTTTGACAAACTTTGGGAGAAAAATCATGCTGTATTAACTTTGAAAATTGGAAAAGGAGCAAAAATATTTTTTGATATTGGTTTACATCAAAGCAACAACTAAAACTTTTATGCAGTCATGCGATACATAACCAATCTTTTATGCAACCATAAGATACATAACTGTTGTCAGTGATGTAAAATACATTTTAGGGTGCACCTTTGCTTTAAAGAATATCAAAGCTTGGGTTAGATGAAAGAAATGCCCCACAGTGGGCAACAGACAGCACAAATTTACGTCAGAGCCAAACAGTCATGTTTTGACCTCTTGATAGCAAACCGATGGTGTCCTGAAAGTTCATAGATCTTTATTTTCCAGAGAAGTCACAATGAGAGCTCTTTAGTTAATGAAATATTCCTGTTATTTATTGATTTTCCTCAAGGGTTTTGTCTTGCAGGCAAATAAGTGATATTTCATTTGTTATCAACACTAGAGTGCGCATTTTGTCCCCTGATACTAACTCAGCAGGGCTTTGCTATAATTATTCATTTAATGACATACCCAAAGCACATGACTTCTACAGAATAAAGATTGATATGTACTCTGCATTATTGCATAGCATTAACTAATTCTGTAACCCACTTTGGCAAAGCATAAAAAAATCTAATAAATGATACTGTATGCTTTTAAAACACTAAAGCTAAAAGTATCTTGCTCATAGATATAAAAGAAAAAATCCCCATAATTTGTTTATCTTATACAAAGGTAAATGTCAGAATGTTACATGTTGCTGCCTGCAGAAATAGAAATTAGAAATGCACCATTTTAATACTTTGTCACAACTTCACTTTGATAAACAACTTAACAGTTTCACAAAATAGAAATACTTAATGCATTTTATGTTACAAATTTTTATGATAAAATTATGACTGTTCCCATACAATCCTAATGTGTAGAAAGTGCTTATAACACAGCCATAAGCAACTCATAACTAAGTCTGGATCTTTCTCCAGCTCTGCCAAATAATTTAGGATGAGACCAAATCATTACACTGGATGAACCAGGGCCGCTTCTAGCACCAGTGGATATAGAGGACTTAGCTAGCCCAGAAACAAAAGCAGGCTACACCTATCTTTAAAGGTTATATCTGCAAAGAGTGTGTATTTTTAAACAAATTAATCTGTAAATATTGCTTGTTTAGAACCAAAATTTCACACTGGGTTTTAGACATATTATCCATAAATAATTTTAACACTTATGAGAGATAATTCTCTTAGTTCTGTTATAACTTCAATTTATATTGAAAACATAGGTTTAAACTTAATCCCAAAACAAGACGCCAAGCTGTTATTCCTTATCTAGGAGTATAATAAATATCTTCTCAGTATGCCTAGAAAACATCCACAGATTACCACGTTCATCAACAAAACTCCATGAACGCAAACAAACATATGCGCACAGCACGTATTGCGCATCACACTGCCGTTAATGTAATATCCGCGACTGCGCGATGGCAAGTCAGACGCTTGACTCGCCAGCGCCCACTTGCACATACAAACCTTACTGCAATGCAATATAAAATTGACAGCACACCTACCTGAAGCAGCAAGCAAAGGCTTACGTTGTCTTCTTTCTTTCAAAGAAATTCAATATTTCAGTAAATCCACCCTTTTAAAGTAAATAAACACATATGAACGAGATAATTAAGGCTAATAGAATCTAAACATTCCGTTCTCATTGGCTGGTACGTAATGAAGTTCTTATCAACGATTGGCTAACGATTGGATTGTACGTGTCGGTCAACGCTGAATGGAAAATTCAACGTACGTAAAGGAGCGTAGACTTCGTTTGATATGTAAAAAGTAGAACCGCTGAAGTAAATTAATTTTTTTATTTTATTTTACTCTGCTTGAAAAAAGTGATGAGTTGATGTTAATAAAAACATTCTGGTCTTTACTGAAAAGATCCAGGTCTTAAATCCCTTGGGCACAAGCATAGCTCCGCCCATGAGCCGTAATTATTTGACTAATCGCCATAGAAGTACATAAATGAGATATTAAAAAAGCTTATTTTACAAAGGCCGTAAAAGCTATTACAGAGGCTTCCACCATAGCTGGTTTAAGGTAATTATTTCTCCATTGTGTGCAAAATATTTTTATTAATATGAATGTTTAATAATATGCATATATTGACATTCCTTAAATGCTACTTTATATTCTACTGTTTATGTCACATTGAGTGTGAAGAACCTAAAAAGAACATTTTTCTACATCAACTTTTGTGGAATAGAACCGTACATGTACAAAGAACCTTTAAAGAGTCTGTGTTTTAAGAGTGTAGCATCCAGAAAACACTGTTTCTTTACCCAACCCCCTGACTCACATACCGTGATCATAATAATGAAAGATCACTGTAGTATGACAGTTTTATTGTATCTCCAGGGTCAATGTCATAGCTGACACATTTTCAATGAATGTTAAGTTAAACACTTGATAACAATTATGCTGACGCATAAGGATCTAGGCCTTAATGTTAGTTATTCAGCCATAAAACCCAAGATTGTGCTTGTACATAAAATCACTTTGCAAACCTCAATGCATCAAATATTTATACACAAGTGTGAATGAAAGACAGGTTCAATCTGAGGATGCAGGAAATGTCGAATCTGTTCCAAGCATGTCAATCCCCATAAATCCTGTGGTACCTTAAAACTTGACTGAATTGAAATACACAAGTTGCTAATGCTCAGCGACTCTATGCGCAGAACAATTTGGTTTCCTCTTCAGCTTTTGCTCTCAAAGTGAGACATACAGGCCGTAAACAACAGCTATCATTTGACACTGACTGAAACGCGTTGGTTTCAAAAGCTTTCCCGTTCACCAAAATCTAAAAGGAAAGACACAAGTAATTGAGGTGAGATTGGGAAAAAGGAGGGGGGATCATAGAAAGACAGCGTGGCGGTTTTCTCCTGACATGAGCTGTCTCTAATATAAGGACATGATTTAGGCGGGCATTGCGTCATTCATTGATTTCTGCTCCAGTCAAAGTGTGTGACGAGGAGAACAAATTACCAAGGTGTAGCAAAGACTGTCCGGACCCCTGCACGTGCCACAACATTCATCACTGTCAGAAAGGAGCGGTTTATACGAAATGCAGAAATCATTAATCTGTGGTGGACACAAAGGTTTTCTGTACTGCAAGATAATAAGGATGACAGTGCCTGTCATTGCGAAGTGTTTTATGGAAATCACAGCGGCCTGCTGTTCACTCGTTGCAGTTGTAGAGATGGCACATCAGCGTGGATCATTCTGTCACGGGTGCTGGTTGGAGGTGCCTGTAGTTAACCACGTCCCCTGAGAAGTCTGACCAGTGTCGTTTGTTTTTTTTCTCATTTTATTTCTCTGACTTAATTTCTCTGTCTCTAAGGGTACATACCCTGTGTCGGAGTGTGCGAATGTGTGTCTTTATGGACCTTGTTAGGTTGCTATTTGTCTTACCTGTATGGTACACAACAGGCCTCTCTTAGGCATATAGCACTGCAGCCTGTGTAACTAGGCTGAAGGCTCAGGTTCCCAGTGGCATATTCACAGTGTGTCTGGAGGCTAGTTATCTAGGCTGCTTGTGGCTTTCTTATGATTGGCCCTGATAAGCCTGACACTACTGTAATTTTAAATTCGTACCCCTGTTAGTGAATGCAGAAGTTTTCCTGTTAGCTTCTTTTATTTGCATCATGAATACGGCCATTAATTGTCTTAATTCAATGTTTATGTGTGATTTTTAAAGTGTCACTGTTTGGGTTTATCATTAAATTAGCTGGTTGTCCAAGTTGAATTTTTGCCCTAAAACCTTTTGTAAGTTTGTCCAAACATTTGCTATAATGGCAACCTTGTACATCCTCCATTTTGATTTCGTTTTGTTTAAGTGAAGTAGTTTTCAGTAAATCTAACACATTTTTAAAACAAATGTCCTTTACCTTAAAAACTTTATTCAATATGTATTTAACAAAAGTTATTGACCAGTTTTTAATGATTTACAAAAATAAAGAAGGGATTTCTTAAATTTGAGAATGTTTTTGAGAATGGCCAAATTAGATTCTGGTGACATGTTTAATAAAAAAATAACAATAAATCGATAAATCGACTTCTTTTAACCCTCATCATTTTTACCTTGTGTTAATTGTGTAGCCCAAATTGTATTTCATAAAATCTTTCATGGCACATAAAGTTTAGAAAAAACGAATGCCAAACACTCTAAAAGGGACATCAGAAATAACCTGAATTGGATTTGAAGTGTTTGTATTGCTTTGGCAGAATGTGCTGTCCTTGGACCTTATGAAAAATTGTTTGTAATATTGATCCTTGAGGAGCACTGCTGAAATTATAACTTGGCAGCAGAATTCAACAACATTTAGTGTTTACAGTACCATACTTCAAAGAGCTTTGTAAACTTAGATTCAATACAGGTTGTTGGGTCTTTGAGTCATATTCTAGCAGTATTGTCAGTTGTGCAACAGAATATTAATTTAATAATTAATAATAATAATAAACAATAAAGAAAAGGTCTTTGTTCTAGTTGGGTTAATTTTTTTATGTAAATGATCGAAAATAAAAAGCTAAAAAAAACGAAATCTATACCTGCAAGTTCTGTCCTATTAAAACACAGTTCGACATACCTTATTATAACATATCTCTGGACGCTTTCTGCTCCATATCTTACATTTTAAAAGCTGCACTATAATTCAGTTGCAAAATCACGATGCATCAGTAACATTTCTGTTTAAATATTGTAATAATGTAAATAATGTAAATTAGTCAATTCTAAATAAACAGAAATTCCACCTTCCCTGCCTGTGCTAATGCACCTGTTTTATTGACAGAGAAATGCAGTCGTGTACGTTGACCCACTGTCTCTAGAGAGAAGTAGTTCACCGTGTACCCTTGTAATGTGGTATTGTGAGGTCAGCTAGAGAGCAGGCCACTGTCATGCTGATGGGAGGTCAAAGCACAAACACCCCAAGAGAATTTGTGCTTTATGGCTAAGTGTGTTGCTCGCTATAAACTCTAGCATAAAAAACTCGGTAGGCTAAGTGGAGGTCGGAACTCCAGGCACCACTCAGAGACCGGTAGTATGGACCAAATCAGCTAAAAGCAATGAAACAAACTCGCCCATCTGCCAATCAACACCACTTTACCGTGTTGTGCTAGAATATATACATTTCTAAATAAATACATGCTTCTGTAAGAAGAACTCAAAGGATCACAATTTGGAATCGCAGGCATTAACGTACAGTAAGTCACACTTTTTGACCTGGTCTTTTAAATCGAGTCACTCTGTTCACTTCCCCCTCACCTGAACATGTGTCAGTGCGAGAAGAGGTTTCTCTCTAATAGAGGGTCTACATAAGAGACAGTTCATGACCCCCATCTGCTTCTAAAACCCGATGGACACTCTTTTAAATCAGAGGAGGAATTGACCTCTATATATCTTGACCTAAAGAATCACCTTCACTGCTTATCCACCGTCTGCAGGGATGTTTTCTAATATTTATCGTTGAACGGTTGCTCAAGAACACCTTTAAAATGAAGTCACATTGTTTCCACCTTTTTTGTTCCCCAGAGTTTGCATGTATATGTACTGACATGCAGGCAATCTCAGCCGTTACTGTCAGATTCAGTTATTGCTGTTTTTACAAATGAATACATTTTAAATTCAATTACAATCTCCAGATGGTAAAATCAGATGCAGTGGGTGGAGTCAGGCCTCAAAGAGGCGTTCATTTAAACAGAATGAAAATTAATATTCATAAAGAGGATTAAAGTGTCCATTGGGGAAGATGCTGTCTGAATATAAAAGGGTGTGGTGTCCTCGCGGTGAGAGGGGGTTCAGGGGAGGCAGGGAAGCTAAATTGGTTTGGCCCAGGTAAAGGGGAGGAGTCCTGGTGCCAGCACTGGCTCCTCCCCCACAGTTCATGGAGCGAAATCCAGCACCCAGCATTTTTCCTGAACCTGCAAGGCCACCAGCATACATGCACAGGGAAGAGACCTGAGGTGAGGTGCACCAGGGATTTAAAGGCAGCGGTGAAGAGACACGATTATTGTTGGGTGTATCTGGTCACACACTGCTACAGATGGGGGCCAGAGGGGGCGGAGATAGATTGGCCGTGGGTGGAGCTGATATCAGGGAGGTGTTTATTCCGTCTCACAAGGAAGGAAAAAAATTATACGAGTTTTTAACGTCAATATTACAAGTGCATGCATTAAGGATTATTAATAAATTATAAATTGTATAAAAACTTTACAGGTTTGTGTTGTGGCACTGACTTTGGAAATAAAACCAACAGCCTTTTTAACGCCATAGAAAATTGCTGGTTTAAGTCAGCAGGAAGATTTTAGTTTAATACTGTAATATAAATATAAACGGACTTCAGCTGAGCATTCACTAAAGAAATAATGCACCTTACTCCCCAATGTGCATTCTTAGAGGGATGTAATCCATTCAAAACCTTTGTTTTTATTATTTGGCTCTTCTATCCAGCAGTATACTTCAGAGACAGAGCTGATAGACACATGGAGAGATGAAGAAACATTTTGTTCCTGCCACAGACTGTGTTGAATGGCAAGCTGCTCCTCGCAGCCTTCCGGTGGTAACAGCCAGATCCGTCAAGCCAGGCTGATTGCCACACCGGAAAAGAATGACACTGTATGTAATTCCCAACAGGAGAACACAGAGCAGGGGGCAGTGGATACTCTGACTCCAAGCTCCAGGAGAAATAAATGCTGTAAAGACCTACGAAATTGGTCCATCATCTCTAATGTGTCCAACAGAGACAGGAAAATTATGAGTGAATCATAATGTGATTGGCTAGGTGATCATGATTGTAATGATTATTTTGAAGCTGACTTCTGGTATGAAACGATAATGTATTTATTTGGTTTTGTTTTGTTTTGTTTTTGGGCAAACAGGAATGACAAAACAAATCCTCTTTTACTCACCATCATGACTTTCTCTTCTGTGGAACGCAAAAGAGGATATTTAGAGAAATGTCTCAGTGGTTTTGTGTCCATACAGTGGAAGCCAATGGGTGTGGTTTGGTTACCAGCATATTTCAAAATATCTTTTTCTGTGTTCCTCAAAAGCAAAAAGTCATACACGTTTGGAATGACATATAGGTGAGTAAATCATGGAACTATTTTTATGTTTGGGTAAATTATCCTTTTAAGTAAGTGCCAACATGAGATTGTGATGAAAAAATTAGGAACAATGTGATTTAACCAACAGTGGATTATCTAAGTTTGTGAGGACTAAATAGAGCTGAACTCCTAGGCATTAAAATTCTGAGCTGGAGTGATGTGGCATATGGGATTGCGAGGCATGTGTTGTTATTATCTCCACCATCATAATCGTGCATTCTTTGGGACAACACTGTCATTCACAGGGATAATTTGAAAACACAGTAAACACTCAAGAAAATAAAAGCTGTGCATCAGGAGACCATTTCCTGTGTGTGAGTATATGTGATAGGAGATTAAACAACCAATCCGCGAGTTTACAGATGATTAATACAGCTGTACCATTATACATCTCATAGATTCACTATAATCAGTGGGAATGAATCAAAGAAAGTATTCACGTGATGAAAATGTCATTTGGAAAAAAACAGAATTGTAAAAATAATGAGATAATCAAAATCCCCCTAAAAATTAATTATGTATTAACACACAGAACATTAAACTCTACAACAATGTTTCATGCAAAAGAACATTATGCCACCACAGACATAATTACAGTAGTCACAGAAAGCACCAGACAGTCATAATGTTGGGCTAATTGATCTATTCATTAGTTCTCTTCAGGAGGTATCAGTGAGGCGCCGATATCAATGGACAGGGCTGTTTTGGTAAGGCTCTTTCTAGTTTTATCTATGCATTATCTGGTTGAAAGGCTGATTTTTGTATTATTAATCAGGGAACTGCTTGTGAGGTTGTACATTTAAAGTAAAATGCAAAGCCTTTAAAAATGAATGGCACTGTAATCTCTTTTGCCGTTCTGGGTATTGCTTTCATATGCTTGAAATACTTCCCAGTAATCAGCAATGTACTGTGGAAAAACATGTTTAGTTAATGATTCCTTAGCAGTTTGAGTATCCTAACTCTACTGCAGATTATAATCCTGGCATAAAATGGTCTTTTAATGGTTTAATTGTGACTCCATTATGAAAGCAAAAGACGTTCATTATTGATGTTGTTACAGTTTTAATGATTAATGATTCCAATGATCGTTTTGCCAGAATTATTGACACATTTAAACTCGGAAGGAGACTGAATTATTCAGATGCGGAACGAAAATAATTTAAAACCCATTTTGCTGAAAATATGTTTGCCAATGGAAAAAAGTAACAAGTAATTAAATTTCACGTCAGTTATTTTGGTTGTGCATACTTTAAAAGGCTCTCTGTGTTTCCTGTTCATTATCCACATTGCCTGAAGAAAAAAGTGTTTTGAAGGGTGGTTTGTAGAATTTTGATGGCGCCATGTGGAAAAGTGAATTTAAAACAGAGCTCTATTCATTTCCACAGAACAGAATGTAAAAATGAATAGGGCTTGAGAGCAAGATAAGTCTTTCATTGTCGGAGTAGATCTATCTAAATTAAATCAGTGTATTCATTGGAAAATTCTTGTTGAAATGTGGAATGTGACATTTTCCTGCTTTATAATAGCATGTTTCTAAGTTGGTGAGAACCGATCATGAATACAAAGTAGAGAGACATGGAAATGAAACAGTCTCCCATGTCCAAGCTAAATGACTCCTCTTGTGTTATGAGACACTTGAAGTTTGAAAGAACATTTCGCTGTTATAGCAGCTCAGCCAAAATGGCTTACGGTGTATTGATTTCACTATAGATATCGCAGTGATTTCACCAACAACAAACATAACCGAACGCAAGAAGACAGGCTGGAGGAACTAATGCAGTTACAAATGTGTGATAATAGAGACAAACTTTACCAGAGCTGACACACTGTCTTCAACTCACCTCCCACTGGTTTTCACCTGTACAGCTGGGGGTAGATGGTAAACCCAGCATGACCGCATCACTACCATCTGTCCTCCATAGTTATATTAAACCATTGGGTTGTTTTAAAGGAAAACTTTGTGGAACAGTGGTTAGTACCACCGGTTAACACTTTTGCATTGACTTGTATTTTCGCTACCCCGTTTAAAGGTCTGTGTTTGCCTGGCACATCACCTTTGCATTTGAAACCTCAACCATTGATATGTAGGAGACATTACGCTCTACTCTAAAGTCTAAGAACAAAGAAGTTTATACATTGCTAGTCAGGTCATAATTTGGTACTCCTCTTTGATGATAGAATTATCAAAGGTCACAATCCATTTGAAAAAAGTCCCTTTTTTACCCCTCTCTCTTCAGAACAGACGCCCACTGCATAACAAAAGATTTCAGACAGGAAAAATTAAAACCTTCTTCCGCACAGATGCTGTTGGTGTCATTCAAGGCCCGTAATTGGCTGGATGAATGACTTCTATTAAAGCAAAAGATGAAATCATTGAAATGTTATGATGGTTTCTGTAACACACCTCAGCACAAAAGACAGTCTCTCACGGAGGTCAAGGAATTGCTGTCATATTGCTGAAGGTACATTATAGTTTTCAACATTATACATGTGTCACACTATTCAAGTCCGCACCCTCACAGATGAAAAGCACTACTGTGTACTGCAACACAAAGTAACCAAATAGAACAGACTGGATACAAAGGCTTACAAGCGACTTCGTAAAGATATAAATCACTGTCTGTCAGCCTGGTTTATTACCTTTACTGCTAGCACAAGTCATATCAAAACAGCTGCCCATCATAGGCATTAGCTGGTATTCCACACCTTTTGCATTATTAACTGAACTGATGTTGTTTTCCACATGACCTGTCACCACAATCCGTTTCTGTCTTTACTGGTTTAAGGTGAGAAGTCTCACGTAATACAACTGGCTATCGGTGATAGATAGCAAACTTACTATAAGATGAGTACAGCAGGTTTGGGGTTTCAGAGTGAAATAGACTCTTGCTAATAACCTAACGCTTTATGCGATGGAACTAGCATTGTTATAATGATTAAATGCAGTCTCTTATTAACACAAGAAGTTAGCAGATGAGCAGGTGAAACAATTGACCTCATGTTGTCATTTATGAGACAGGATCGTGGTGGTATCAGGGTCAACTTTGCCCCAGTTTAATTGCCTCGTTGCATTTTTAAAGCTGTACTCTTAAAAACAAGCTATACATGTGGGGTTAACAAAAGGTTTCTGTTTTCAGCAGTTCATTCACAATTAGAAAATGTACAAAGAGTTTGTAATTTACATATTTTACCTTTAATTGTGTAAATTACAGAGTAATATGCTAAGGATTAATAGGCAATTAGGATAAACAGTAAATACTTCAGAATACAAAAAAACGACAACAAAGAAATCTTTTAATCTGGGGTACCGCCCCAAACCCATTTATTTGCGTGAGTCAAGTAATTTTTCCTTAAGTTATATTTTATTTAAATCTAGGGGACCAGCACAAAAACCTCCTTTTCATTATAATGCTTGTGAACCTGTGGTGGGGAATTTCAGATGACCTTTGGGTGGTTGTTAATGTTCATTTTTACACGGACCCCATTGCCATATATTATTTAAAAACCAAAGTGTGGGTAAAAAGATTTTAATATTATAACATCAGGAACTGTGTGTTTCCAAGCTTTCTGGTTTTAATTGTTGAAAGGTTTAAGGTCCTACATATTCAAATGAAGACTGGGAGGCTTTGGATTGTAATTAACTTGAAATTCTGTTTTCATAAGTTAGAATAAAACTGTGAGTGTTGTGCAAATAGATACACTATCCAAAATGAGCAGTGTTTATGAAAGTGTATGTAAACACATACAGCACTGAAGAGCAGAATGCTTAGAAGTTAATTGGAAGGTCCTGGTTAGTGAGCATATCGGCACACGCATCCAAGTTATTAAAAGTTTAGTGCCTAACTTTAAACAGTTATTAATGAACTGCGAAATTCTGTCCATATACATTCTGTTCCCGTTTTTACACAGTTGTCTCTTAATCCCATTGACCAATGGTGATCTATCATTCCCTGTTGCTTGGTGACATCTGTGTGTGTGTCAGCGTCACCCCAGGCAATGGCAACAGCTTGGTCAGTTTGCAAGCAGGACATATGAAACATTTATCTCTCAAATCTAATCAGTTGAGAGAACAAACAGAATGTCAAAACACAGGAAAGACTAGATTAGTATGCCAGTTAAATAATAGCATGTTGTCCTTTTGTGGATACCTCCACTCACTGTGCCTAAGAAAGAACCAATCAGCATTAACCAGCTTTCTGCAAAGAGGACAGACCAATAATGTAACCATATTATTTTTATACACTACATTATTAAGAGCCAACAGAGAGAATTTGGCCAACACACCCCATCTCTTTTTGACGAAACACCATGAGATTTATAATGACCACAGAAAGTAAGGACCTTGATTTGACACCTTTCTTATACTGTGTCATTAGGACCCACAAAGGTTGAGCACCCCCTACTGGCCGTACTAACACCTCTTCTAACAGCCTTAGTCTGAGAATGCGTAACCCTGCTTAGCTCCAGGGCCAGTACACACTAATGCATATCCACCACGTTCCACACTGTGTACTTTCTGCAGCACCCAGAACCTCAACACCGCACACCTTGCGCCTCACGTCAGCTATCAATAAACGTCCCACCGGAATAATTTGTTGCGCGTTTTTCCGCCACACTTCCAGAAGAGGACAGACATAGATGCAAGCTGGATGTAGATCCCTTCTGTGTTTAAGTATCATTATGCATCCTTTTGTAAATGAGCTAGTAAGTCGGGAAACATTTATAGCTGGCAGAATTCCCCTGTCAGTCATCTGCCGTTTTTCACTATACTAAAGACCCACAGTCCATTTTCCATCTGCCTCTCAGAGTCCTCATACAGAACAATGAGTCCCAAGGTAGCCCCGCTGACTATGTTATCAAAAGCGTACAGTATGCGAATGTAAATTCACACTTCGCTGCTGTTAGGACAAAGCATGGAGCGAATTGTAAACAAATAAACCAGGCGCGTATAGGTGTCTTGGGAACATCTTCATGCAGCGGGATACTCGTGAAGTGAGAGGGGTGTATCTGCGGCAACGAGTGGTACTGCGCTTGGAGTTCGTCTGATGTTTTCTCGTGGGGTTTCCTGGAACTTGGACATCAGCCACAGAAATACGTGGCTATTGTTGGCGAGCCGCTGCCTTTGTCTGAAAGCATTGTTTATCTTATTCTTCCTGTTTTCTCTTTATTGTTATGTTTTCTCTCAGGTTTAAGTCCCTGGCTTCCACTGTCGGTTTCTTTTTATCTTCTTAAATCCCTCGCCGGTCTTAAGGACTTTGGAAATCTTGCTTCAGATAGGCCATTTAATTAAAATCATAATTAAAGATGATCTAATCAAGAGAACGCACCTGCCGCACTTCAGAAACAGTGAGCATTGGATGTATCACAGTTGCGGGTGTTAAGTGGCACCTTGTTCTTAATTGGTTTTTAAGGCGTGCGCTTTGAGAGCATCTAGCAGCTTTCTATAGACTTGCTTATATCGCTGTCATTGTTAATTTAAGATTGATCACTCAAGGCGCTTGAGAACACAAAGTAACATACATCAAGTGCATAAGCAGTGAAAGGCTCTATACATGCGCATGTTCCGTTTAACCGCGTGATGAGAGAAACGAGAAATACAAGGTGAAAATGAATATCGATATCTATAGTTTGTAATATGTGTATGTATGTATGTATATATATATATATATATATATGCTATTTTAAATGCCACTTCTTCTCTTACACACCCATATAAACATTATTCTCTCTGTTGTGATGGCTAGTGTTGTTGTGGAAATTACTGCAGGCTAATGAAAGCCAGCACTGACCCTGAGAATGGAAGGTCGGTGAGATGCACCAACAGGTTAGTTTTGCAGATTTGTTAACAACATTGTGTCATTGAATTCCAAAATATAAATGTTTAATCATGGTAATAACCAGAGCACATAACTTTGACCTTGAGACTTCAACAGAAGCTTCCTGTAAACCCTCACATTCAGCATAATGTTTTCCAGTCAGCAAGCTGGTAATTGAATGGCCTCACATTTCTGTCACAGCAACCTCTAAAAACATACCCTCAGCGTTACAACAGCGTTTCCCTGAACGGATGTGGGAAGGTTGAAATGGCTGGTACACCAATCTGCGGAATTATGATTTTAATCCTTACGCATACTTCTATGTATATATATATATCTTAATACTATACATATTCCAACCTTATACAGTGACACATATTTAAAAGGAACTCTTTTTAAAAGAAAGCACTTTGTTCTCAACTACGCAACACAATTACACATCAAAATAACGCCGCAATTACAGATGTACCCAGTTGAATCAGATACCGAATCTATTTTTTTTGTAGAGCACTGCATGTGTTTAATTTAAGGACAACAAAAGACAGTAAAGAACTGCTAACAATAGACAACAGACCATGGCTTACTAATGATGTTAAATTAATGGGAAAATCTTTATACTCTACTTGTCAGTATTCACCTTAATAAATGTCATATGATTAAACAAAAATGATTAAATTTCTTATCCCTGTTTTATTAACTTCGAATTTAAGCCCCTCAGCTGAGCTCGACTCATTTTAATGATCACCTCCAGCAATTATCTAAAAACTTGTGCCATCTCTACTAGTCAATTAGGCTACTGCTACAAAAACATCCCTGTGCTTCCCTGAACTCAAATTATAAGTGGATATTTGTTATAGTCTTGAAGCTATGTATGTTCAGTACAATTTCCTCCATGTTCACACTCTTCAAAATACATAATTGGCCCAGTGCGGCGGCGGGTGAAACCTTTTTTTGGGTCTCACAGCAGTGGCTTTATATGAATTTACCTCTGTGATATGTAGATGATCTACTAGAAAGCTGAGGTTGATCACCATCACTGAAAAGGCTTTGACAGTAATTAACAGAACTCCTATTAAGCTCTTTCTCTGTGAAACCGCTCCACAATATTTCAAGTGCATTTAGGAAACTATTTCATTTTATCTTCAGTTCTGTGTGTATATTCGATTATGGTAAAAACATAAACATGTGGGGGCTCCTACGCAGGCAACACACAGGCAAACTCCAACATAGTGACGATGACCTTTACACCTGCAAGCACTCTGTTTGCCAATTCTAGTGCTGCAGAAATGATATACTTCAGCCTTAACACATCTTAAAACATCAATCACAGGTTGACAATACGGTTGAAATTTAGTGTATACTTATACCAGCCAATACTATAATGTTAAGAAGTTAATGAAAGGTGATGAATAGGAGGAGCGATGAGTAAGACGAAATCGCCTTTTGAGGGACATGTTTGGTCCGAGCACCAGTGAAATGAAAGGAAATGATGGCAGAGGAGGATAGGTTTGTATGAGAGCTTTTGTTATAGACGCCTTGGCATTATCATTCAAAGGCAATATTTTGTCTTCAGGATTTATTGAAAAGGCAGCCTCTCATCCCCACACAGACAGCGTACATCCGCAAACTCTGATACGCTATGAAATAATCATCGCCAAATCAGAGAGTGGGACTGGAGAAAATGAATTTTCTTTTACAATAAAACAGAATTTGAAGAGCCACACTCGAGTGAGGCATTTTAATACAGTATGGCTCATTAAACTCTGCTGACTTGGCCTGGGTGCCAGCTGAACATTAGCTTCACAGCTCATAATGTGGAACTGCGGTCTTGAGGCAATTTGGGTGCTCCGCAGACCCCATGAAGCTTTGGAACTAGCTTTTATTCTTAGAAGAGCTGTCAATCATGATGCAAACTGAAAGCGGAGATGTTTCTGAGTGTAATATATGCCTGTAAATGAGCAGAATGGTAAATAGGACCATCGATGTCACATCTTATGTCTGTCATATATTTTACAAAAGAAAGGGGATAGGGAGATTTTTGGAAAAGAACTTGGCACGTTAAGCTGTTAAATTACCTTTTTATTACAAACACGTGCGAGTTGTTTGTGTCCTGATTTTAATGATTGTAACGATTTCAATTACACTTTTATGAGGGTACATTTATATTAGCCTTAAATTCGAGCCTCAAGAAGTGATAATCAAAACTGTACAGAAGTGGCAAATAATCACATTTGTGGGTGATAAAATCAATTAATAATCAATTAGCACAAGCTTATTAACAAACCCTTATTTTGAAACCAGCTGAAATGATAATGTGGCTGTTTCTAGTCTGCAGTGGGATCAGAATGGTCAACACAAACACACAGTTGTTTTTGATTCTCTGAATAATGAACTGTGTTTTACTTTGTAAACTGTCCATCACGAGGTGTAACCGACAGCAGGCAGCTGCGCCTTACTTTTATTTACAGGGAAAATGGAGGCCCTTGGTGTTTTACTGTTGCTAAGCCTTATCTCAAGTTAACATTTTATTATTGTGCGGATAATTGATCAATACAGACAGGCCTAATTGGTTCCAGCGGAGCCAAATTTCTGTTCATATTAATGTCATTCTGCGTGTGTGAAAGATTTTTAAAATGGTCTGAAGCCCTTAAATGATCTTTCTATGAAAAAACCTGTAGCCCGGTAAACGAAGATCCTTATTTGCCCCTTTAAATATGGGCTGAATTACATTCTCATTCCATTAGCTAACACTGGGGATTTAATTAAATCTGGGAATGAGGAATAATGGATTTAATATAATTAATTATCAAAAGCAAATTTTAATTATTAAAACTTAAAAATGCATTTATTATGGTGGAGGAGCAATATAATCGTTATTTGACATAAGCCTTCATTGGAGAGACCTGTTGTTTGTCAAATCCAAAGAATATAGCCGGTATCCTTGACAATTTCACATGGCAGTTTGGCATTAATGGTACTACATCATCAATACCAGTTTTGTATGCTAACACTTACAGTATTATGTGTGAATATGTATTTAGATGGCTCTCTTCACAAGACACTGTAGTGTGAGAAAATCTCTGTTCATTTCACAACACGATAAAAATTTCCTGTACACGTCTATTTCACAGAGAGTCAAGGTTAGGCTCGTCATGAGCGCAAGTCAATTTTAGTGTTTTCATACGAAATAAACAGCCAACTTTAAATGTAATTGTTTCCAAGAAGTCTTAAGCAGGCACAAACCAAAAACAAATCGACAAAGCCCCATTTTAACCTTACATTAACCTTAAACTTTCACAGATTAATTGGTTTAGAGTTTTCAGGAGGAATGGAAGAGACCCAAGGACAAACACTAGAGATATTCGTTTTTGCTTTTCAAAATGGGCTTTATTGTGTTTTTGGTTGCATTGGAACTTGGCTTTCTCATAAGCGTGTGTGGAAAACACGCCGTTTAATGCCACTTTGTTCTTTAATATCATACTGAAAAAATAAATAGCCAGCATGTAAGTCATTATGCCAATTATGACATGTTTTAGTACATGCTCAAGAGACCAAGCAGTTTTTGAAACAGCTTGTGCCACAACTGTGTCTAAGAAAATAAAAAGAGGTCATAAACCCTCTATAAAATTAGTCAAATGTGCAAGCAGTGTTGTCTTCCGACGTACAGCTTGCATATTTCATGAATAATCTATAAACGCAATAAACAAATACACACCATCAAATGACAATAATAAATGACAATAAAATAAAACCGCTCAGTTTAACACATGCTGCTATGAATTTGTTAGACAGTCAGAGACCAGCTTGAGGCAGTTTCGTTGTTTTGTATGCTGAATTCTGATGATTAAGTGACTCATTGAACCAGTTTTGTTTCTCATAACTAAATTAATGTTTAAAAAAAATTCGGAAAAGCTGTTCAGATCAGTGCTAAAAAAACAAACCTAACCCAATCTAGACAGACTTGATGTTAAAGATATATTTTTGCGGTACACAACATAGTGTGTTGATCAAGTCACTGTTTTGAACAAACCGATGATTAAAAAACTCGCACGCAAAACTTTAAAGACTTTAAAGCTTGTTGCGACCTGATAGTGTGGTGATGATAACCAATAGAAGTCAACCGCTAAATAGTAGTAATTGTAGTCATTTGGCAATCAACATAGCTAATGGGTAGTTATAGTCAAGTCACCTGGGTATAGTCATCTGGGTATGTCAGACCGTTCAGTGGAGTCAATTCCCATATCGAAACACATTATAGACAGCTACTCAAGTCAAAAATTGGTAAGGAGGGTTTAGCCCGAATGGAAGTTTAGAATCTGGAATTTTACAGCGAAAAAACACCAAAAACATCAAAAGCCATGACGGAGGTGAATAAAAATATAAGGTATGTCTTCTTGCATTGGGCAACGTACTATGTACAATGTTCTATTTTGTGGCGTTGCGAACTTTTTGCTTTTAGTGTAAAAAGGAAAATGGCTCGTCTTTGAAAATTGCTCTGTCGTGGCTGGTTAGGACATGATGCGAGTCACTTAATGAATCTACCAGCATCAATAAAACTTTAAGCATATTGCCTTGAATGAGTGAAGCTTCCTGTCAAAGGATCTCATCAGATGAATGAAATACTGCAGCAGTGGACACAAAACACTAAGGATAGACTCCTGAACAGCACAAATATCCGGCTTCTATATTTTATATGTTTTTGCTTTATTAAATCAATGCCATGCATTGCTTTGATCCAATAAAGTCCTGTCCAGTCTTTTATCATAGAGACAGAAGAGCTGAGAAATCCACTCAAGCTTCACTTATAGCCGGTATAGGCCCAGAACGGACATAATGATGTCGTAGATACTTTTGGCTTGTTTATAAATCAAACAGTGTTTGCCACGTGAGCAGAACACCAACAGTGTTAAGATGAACAATGTCCTTGCGGTGTCCCAAACAGCATAATGAAATACAGCATTTGCTGTTTGTCTTGTTCATAGACTCCGGTAACATCCTCCTCGCGCCGTGCCGTGTCACTTTTAGAGACCTGTCATAATGGAAAAAACTCATCCTGTGGGTCTCCTGAACTCCACCCATCATCATTTATCAGCGTTTCATTAGTCCAGCACACATTTTGAGACCCAACATAATTACATAATTCATTCGGACTCATTACGGCTGTTTATTCCATGACGTGTAATACAGTATATACTGAGCTGATTAGACGTAGATCTCAAAACTAAGTTCGGCAGTGTCAAACAAGATTGTCATTTCGAAATCAAACTGAATTATTAAATTATTTTCAGATTTTTATTTCTATATTGACATAAAAGTTTGGCGTAAATCAGAGCATTCTGGGAAATGAAGTGTTCCACTAAAGCTAATAAAATGACATTTTATTGATGTAAGTATAATGAAATCTGTATGAAGAATTTCTGTGGGCAGTAT
Source organism: Botia almorhae (assembly GCA_036877575.1). Lineage (NCBI taxonomy): Eukaryota > Metazoa > Chordata > Actinopteri > Cypriniformes > Botiidae > Botia > Botia almorhae. The sequence continues at coordinate 32,319 of JAZGTJ010001772.1, forward strand.
TACAAACATTCACACTAAAAATGAAACGCATTATTATACATGACCCTTACAGCTTTATATACAATTCCACATCCTGTTTGTTTCCTCAGTTCACACTGAAATTCAGATTCAGAAATGGAACTGAAATCTGAAAGACGTTGTCGGTTCAGTTTTAAATGGTGCACAACCCTCCTGCATATTAGACAAATGATCTCAGATCAGCAAGTTACTTCTTTTGCCCTATGACATTATGTCAAAAACGAATAAAAGATTCACTTTGTCTGTGGTATTGCTAAAGAACTTATTGATCAACAGGCCTCGCTGGGTTTTGAATATTGATACAAAAATGTGATGCAAGAGCAAATTAAAAACCAAACACACCTTGGATATCCTCTGTCCATCATTAATAGATGAAGAAATGAGATGATGCAGCCTTGAAACAACATTGTAAATTATAAAAAAAGTCTTTGTTTGTATTGTTCTCCGCAGACAGAACAGAGCACGAGGTAGACAAACCACTCCTACATTCACCTGGTGTGATTCTGGGCTGTTATATAGCTGCTGCTGCTGTCAATTCAGCTACATGGGTAGCACATAGTCGGTCATTTTAATTAATAGCAGAGGATGTGATGTGTCATCTATGAACGCAGTTGGGGGAGCTGTGTGTAGCTGTGTGTGCTAGATCTTTAGTCGTACCGACCCTGTGCGGTTAAAGAAAGAAAATTAACCCCAAGGGAGAGAAAGGAAGAGAAGTATGTGTGTGTGCTCCTGGTATTCACTATATTATGGGGACCAAATGTCTCCATAATGACCAAATGTTTGACTTTGTGGGGACATTTTTAAGTCCCCATGAGGAAACAAGCTTCAAGTGTGCGTGTGTGTGTGAACCCTGGTCTCGCATCAGCCAGTTCTCTCAGTAAGAGTGGGAAGTGTTAAAGATGTAAACTTGAGTTTTAGTCAGACATAATTGTTTGGACACAACGAATTGTCTGGTCCTTGATGCTGATTGTTCAATAGATTGGTCACAGTTTTGTAGCTATTTCCTCATGTAGATTACGCTCATAATGCACCACGATGACCTCTTTACGCCGCTTCTATTTGTATCCCCGCGCACCCATAGCTAATCGTTACTTTTGTTGCATAGCAACAACATGGTACTGTTTACAGGTCAGGATGAGGTTAGCAGTGGCATGTTTCACAAAAACTTTTGTTTGGCAACTTTATTAAAGCAAGTTCCACCCCTGCTTACAGAAATCAAGTTAATTTTCAAAAATATTTCAGTTATTCGTGCTCAGAATCCACTTGGCTGAAAGAATCTGAGGGGGCGAATGGGCATGAATCTTCTGGCCCAGACTCACACGCCACTGTTTTCTTCAGCAGCTCACTAATACACAAGTGTGCTTCTACCATATTATTCAAGGTTGTTTGCCATTATGTTTTATAACAAAACTCTCTTCTGCTATTCACGCAGTACAATTTTGAGGGTTATTGCGCAAAGAATTTAAATAAAGACTGTTTGCGAAGTCTGAAATGAGTAGCATTTGTGTATTCAGGTTCAAGGCGATATTTGAAACTACAAATTCACATTCCCGAAAAGTAAGCAAATTGAAAGCTCATCAAACATTTAAAAAAGCCTCTATAATTCCAAGAAAGTACACGTCGCGAAGGCTTTTTGTTTGCGCTTTCCGACGAGCGAAAATTGCCGAGGATTTCGTAGATGTAATTTTTTTATCCACGGACCCATGTTCAGCAACAATGGCGAAAATATCTGAATAATTTATGTCTCATTGTCAGAAGCAACAAAAGTGCTCTGACAGAGGAAATATCTTTCTCCCGCTGAGCTTCGCGGTAAAACCATCTTAAACATAATGTCTCTGTAGAATAAAAACTTTTCCAGCCACGGCAAAGATGAGAATGAATCGGTGTCCTAGCGCATCTGGACAGGTTGCTAAGGAGGCACAGGACAACAAAGTCGTACGTGTGAAATCCAAGAAAAAGATGACGAAATCGAGTGAAATTCCATTTTGATTGAAATGTAATGCAGCATGTATTCCAGAAATGGAGGTTGGAGCCTTTTTCAGCTCAATGTGGTGCCCATACGGCCCGAAGGCATCTGTCACTAAGCCATTACAGTCCGTTGACAATAGTGGGTGTATAGCCTGCAAATCACTAGCATTATTACTTGCACAATACTCCCTCATTTATTTATAATAACAAGATTCCGTAATGACGGCGTGTTAATTTGTTTCGTTGGCACCGTTGACAGGCGCGCTAAAAGCACATTAGGGTTCAGATCTTAATTGTAAAAAAGCTTGAATACTTAATGTAGAACAAGGTATGTTCACAATCAAATCGGCACCCGTAGAAGTGTATGTTTTCTACTGATAACCGACTTATTCCTTGGTTATATAAAAAGTGCCGTTTAATCTAATTAAATATCTGATGTTAAAACAATGACCCATTGTTTCGTTCTGAGACGAAGGCTAAAAAGTTTCAGAAGCAGGTTTGAGGATTTGACAATGCTGCGGAAGATTTTTGTCTCGTGGCATTTACTGCGTGTGACTCACACTGTGACAGCAGAATATAGTTCTGATTTCTTGACTCATTCTCAAAACTGAATGCAAAAAGTACCAGCTAGGCAAACTCCAAAAATTCCACATCATTAGCGGGATCTTTTTGAACCCAAGGCGGTTAATGAATAGCAATGAAATCAGAAAGCAATAAGTTCTTAGAATTACAGGAGTGAAGTACACCACTGTTAAATCAATTCAGTGTGTACTCTGTATTACCTTCACATCAAGCTGTTTAAAGTTACTTAATGTCACATTTGTTTGCGGTGAGACAGGCTGCGTGACAACGCGCGTCTCGGTTTCAGACGGAAAATACAGACATCGTTTTTCCCGTGTCAAACTGTCAAATCATCCCGGGCTCTCCTGAGAACACTCAAAATAGACCTTCAGATCTTCTGGTATCAAATCCAGGTGATAATAAACATCTTGCTACCGTTTAGAAACAAACAACCCAAAAGTTGTGTTTAGACAGCTGTCTTATATTTATTTGAACTCGTAAAGACGCGTAAGGATTATGTGTGAACGCAGGCGGGGCCGTTTGTTTCCTCAATCCCTGTCAACACTCTGCTCTTTCGTCTGTCTAAAGCACTTATACCAACACCACTGGTCAAACACGATTGAGCCTCAGTGTAGACACATCCCTGGTTTGTGTCACACCACATTGACTTCCTGTCTGGTTCACTGCTTAATTACTAACATAATTGTGACTAACGGTAAAAAAGATAGGGGAGCAATGTGCCAACCCCGTACAAGATTCCAGTTTGCATATGGAAATACAGAAAAGACTTGACATGATGGAGCGATGACAGATTCTTTATTATGTGTTCTATATTTAAAGACGCGAAGGGATAATTAACACCATGAAAAACTGAAACGCATGCAGCTGATGATATTGAATGAAACCTGTACAATTAGAGTAAAATAATTGTAAAGTGCAGTTTATAGTCTAAATTAGAACTGGTGACAACGAGCACTGCTTTTGTTTTTTACCTATGACGCTTAATAGATCAAATAAAGCATTTGTTAAATGATTCAAGGGATAAAAGCACATCCACGTGTTACATAGCTTGTCACTTGCCCATGACCCCAAGGAAAAATCATGAAATGATAGAGTCGGCATATTCACATTTATTTTTCTAACCCAGGTTCGATAATTTGTCTGGATTGCTAATGAATGTTGTTTCCAAAGAGTATTGACTGTATCTATGTATGTAATGCCTGTGAGGGTATATGCGCGCAGTACACCGGTTCTCTGACTCAGTTCCTGAATAGGATCAATACTTTTTTTACAGATATTTCCATTTTCTCTTTTCTTTTGAGTATAGACGCCTGGAAACCTCACTAGTCATAATACAGAGTTCACGTAATGAGACTTGACATGTGAACAATGGTGTGTATTTGGCTCTGAGAAATGAACAGAAGCATTTATGTGATATTTAGCTGTTGTGTGTTATTGTGATGATATTCTTTCCAGTTTTGTTTTCGTGTCACCGAGATTTATTTTAATATAAGCATTTACCAATACAGCAGTTAATGAATGAATTAAGAAGCAATTAGTGATTTTCATGTTTTATTAAAATATCATGAATCTGATTATATTCTTTAAAAAATAACTGCTGTGATGCTGGATTTTCTGTACTTGATGAAGAATCGCTCAAAGGATCTTTGCATTATGCTGATTGGACAAGAGTTGCCAGATTTAATTCTATATTCAATAAATTATATTTAATAAACCACTAATTAAAATACTAAACGTCATAATTTAAGCACACATCATGATCTCTGCTTAATTAAACATTTTTCCCTTTGAAAGCAAGATTTGGAGTATATCGTTTTCTTTTTCCAGTAATGGTTAAATAGTTTAGTTTAATTACATGCTTTGGGTAAACGACATAGAATTGCATGGGAGTTTTTTCCCATCCGCTTCATGTAAAAAAGCTTTGCAGGTCAGCTGGTTTTCTCTGTGGCTCTTTAACCTGTCAAAGTTTTGCTTTGCTTTTGAGACCATTGTTACCTTTCAGAAACAAAACATCTGAGAGACAGTTTCAGAAATATGTGACGCTTATAACCAGAGACTTAGCATCAGTCGAGATAACCCACAGAAAAATGGATTGGCGGAGACGCTCCCGTCTCTCACCATTTTTTGTTTTGGGTCGCTCAGCGCCAGATATCAAGAAAGATCCAAAACAATCCCATCCAATTCAGTCATAAAGATCAAGTTTCAGGGCCTGCGGAAAACACAGATTTGAATTTTGAACCTTCAATGACATGAACAGCAAATGGAAACCCCGTAATAACTTTGAGCCATAGTTCATAGTCACTGGAGATGGATTTTACTAGCATATGATACTTGCCTCACAACCGAGGGGTTTAACAGTGACACCCACAAATATTACAGCCAGCGTGCTTTGAGAAAAACTCAACCTCTCCATTTACAAACACTCTCTCATTTGTCACTGTCAGATTCAGCCAGATATTTATTTAACACCCAATTTCATTTCAATTTAACTAATCTCAGCATGGTGCATCAAACAGAGTAAGTAAGACATCAATCTACTCTGTGTTTTCAGCCAAGCCTGTTAATTTAAAGTCTCACCTAAGTGCCAGCGTGATATTCCTCCTGTTGGGAATTCATCAGGTGTCTGTTTTTTGGTGGACACGCGCGTGTCCTCTCAAAGACCTTGTGGAAAATCGAACATTTCATAAACCGCTTAGACCATTTTGAATAAACGGCAACCGCCACCCACTATGTCACTCGTATTCTAAAATATAAATACGCTTATTTACGGTATCTAGAAATAGCTCAGACAAAAGTCCATTTGATCATTCTCTTTAGAGGGCTTTTGGATTTTGTGCTCTAGGCCCAAACCATTTTGCTGGTCTTCACCATGAGGAAATGACAAAAAGAGTCTGTGATATTTTTATGACTGTCTTTCTGAACATAGGTGTAAATGAAAGCATACTTCAAAGGTGTGCAAATACATTTATGTAACTTCATAACAGATAATCCTTTGAATTACTGGTCTGTGAGCCATTGAAAACTCCTGTTTCTATTATGTCTTTCTTTCCAGTCTGTTACCTGTAATCGGCGTCTCCCAATATAAAAAACAATCTTTACCACGTTAATCTGTCAATGCATTATAGAAATGAAAAGAGTATTAAAAAATCTGCTTTTATAGCAGGCAAACATAAACTAAAGCTCTTAGCCTTTAATGTATGTGGAACTCAAATAGAAAGTAATCAAACAGAAATAAACTTGTGCCATTTATGTTGCTTTAGAAGTAAATATAGTCTGTTCAACAAGTCGCAGCATGGAAAACAGTTGTTCTTGATGGGATTTAGCTTCTGATTTTTAAATTCAAGAACATATGGAGAGATAATCCAAGGTTAACAGAGAACAAATCATGCCGGTGAATGAATAGTACAGTAAATAAATGAAGCCCAGGCACAGCCCAGGAAGACCTATCACAATTCAGCCAAACAAAACGGTGCTTGTATTAGTTCCTCCATAATAGATTGCAATAGCAGTTGAAAAGCATGGAATTTAGTGCAGATGGAGAGAAAACAAACAATTATGAATGGCTATTAAGTGTCCAAAGACTCCAACCATGTCATTGCTTTGGAGAAGGAAAGACAGCTTTTCTCTGCACTTGACTGCTCATATAAATGTTTATGGTCTTTCCCACTGACCCTTTAAAAAGTTTATCACGGTGAATTTGGTCTGTGATTATCAAATTCTTCTTGTTTTCCCCAGGCGCTGGATGCAATTACTTGCCTTAATGGCAATTTGGATGGTGACCTTTTGCGCACGCAGGAAAGAGATGCACAAATGGCTTTACAGCTCCTTTTGGACAGACAGCTGGGGTAAATGAGATGAGTTTACCGCAGGTCTTTACAGCGCCTAGTTTTGTGTTACACCCATTTTCACAAAAATTGCGTTACAATCGACAATTACGCATTTGGATATTGAAGAGCACTTATGGCAAATCAAATGCCGTATGGCTTAATTTGGCCCATATTCGCTCATACTGTCGTATCTCGTGATACGGGCTTCACTACCAGTCCCTTTGTACACTTAATTTCCGTGGACGTGTAATTCAAAGACACGTTCCGTATTGAAAGATAGCTACTTTAATCCTTTTCTAACGTGCCTGCCTTCGTACTAAAGCCACTGAGGAGAAAAGCCACTTTTGCCACATACTAGAAATCAGAGGCAAGTTTGAGAGCATTGCTGTGTTTCAGCCCCCGTAGAGACACTCTTCAAGCTAAGTGCCATGCTCTAGGGCACAATGACCATGGGCAAAGGAGCAGCATGGATATAAATACTAACAGTCCTTGAAGAAAATATCCCCCGCCACCTGCCACACTAGCGCTCAGATTGCTCCATTGCTTTATACACTAAACCTACGGCTAACACTATAAACTCACCCTAATCACTCAGATGGGTACCACCAAAAACGGTCACAAACCTGTCAAATGTTTTATCAGACACATCATTTGTGCCCGCAGCTGTAGTTGCTTTACTAGCATGAGCGCTAGCTTCGCTAACACTTAGGAGTTATGTAATGCGCTTCGTATTTCTAGCGATGAAATGTTTAGAGATGAATCAATGTCTTGAATTAGTTCCTTTCAGTAAATTGTAAAGTGGGTTAGCAGAACAGTCTGAATTAATTGGTTCCCTATTCAGTTCGAATAATTCAGACAGTTCACTGACGCTTTGAATCGTCTGAAACGGTTTCTCACTTTGTAAAACTAGAAGGATACTTTAGAACACAATGAGCAAAATGAGCGCTGGAGGGAGTGAATGTACACCTCCAGTCAATTGGAACAAAACCTGGAAATGTATCTGTTTGCCAGCAGTGAAGGTGAAGTGCAACATGTAGCCTTTGAAAGACTCAGTACCGCAGGTAATGACATTTCTCTATAATTCACTCATGTGAGAAAGTTTCCTTAAATGCTTTGCAGCCCATAGTTGCATTAAGGCTACACACAGTTCTCAGGAAAATGTCAAACTGGCTCTCCCGAAGTGCATAATCAGGGAATTGTGCTCCAGTACGGATTAAAAGCCCGGAAAGATGCTTCTGATTGTTGTTGTTTATTGTTATTGATTTTTGTTGTTTGTTTTTGGTGTTATTTGTTATCATCGATTTCTGATTTGTGTGTGTTCTGCAAGAGAATTGATAAAGAGGAGTGTGTTTACACCAGACACATGCAGAGGGTAACAAAAACTTCTATAATAATGAATTGAGATATCCGAGCAAGGTTCTGTGCGAATCCCAAGCTGGAATCGTGTACTCCTGAGTAGCATTTATGCCATTTATAGTATGTTAGATCAAGCATGTCAAATGTGATTCTTCATGTTTATGCTAAATACTCAAAGTCAGTTTTGCTTGCAGTAATCGTAAAAGTTTATATTCAGAATGTTTGTCTCCGAGTCCCTCTTAGGTGCTGGACAGCAAGCGCTTCAAAATCCTTTTTAGGTGCCTACGGGGCGGCTTTGACCACCCTAATGTCAAAGCTAATGTATGGATCATTTCTTATTAAGATATGTTTATCTATAAAAGCTCAGCCTGTTCATTATAATCCCACATTAATTCCTGACCTTTAATGGGTCTCCTCTGTCACTGAAATACGGGTCAATATTAATATCCACGTATTGTAAGGATGATCAGGTTCCATTATTTAGATCTCCCTTATTAGGAAACCTTTTCCACCCTGCTTTATTGCCTCATAAACTTATAATTTCCACATTTATCATGCTCCAATGATTTCCACTCCTCTAATTCCCAGAAAGATCAGAGGGCAACGACAGAAATCGGTTTCAGGCTTGAGCGAGTGAACGAATGGGCGAGAACCGTCTTACACACGGAGGTTGGCATGTCTCCGCATTATGAGTGCCTCACGTGCCTCGTATGTGGATTCTGCTTTCTGCTCGGTTACACTCACCCATGTGCTTCAGGTTTTGGCAGCGGGGCTGTTTTAACTGCGCTGGCCCATCTCGTTCCTCTGCATTTCAATTTCACAAAGAAAGGATCCAGTGATGGACACAGAACCGGACAGGTTGACGGTGCGAGTGCAGAGTGATGTCGTTGGGCACTCACCCTCTGAATTCAGAAGGTTATCTGACACTGTTCAGACAAGATGTAGTCTGTTTATGGCTGGAGTCTGGTCTGGCTGCTCGGAGAAAGCATCCTGAAGATTTGTACTCGTGCATAAAATCGAATAAAATGGAAGGATTTCAATAAGACCTAATGCGACCTGCCGCAGCAGGCAGAGGATAGCGTTACATTTAAATGCATTGCTGGCTCACCATCTCAACGCATACATACTGCATCAAACTTAGGCAGCTTGCTAAACTTTCTGTTATGGAGTTGCTATAATAGAACACAGCTGGAAAGGTATATTTCCTGATAGAAATGTCAGTGGTGCTTACCAGTGCAAAACTTGTCACAACAATGTTGGAATTTGGCCATGCAAGTGCCAAATGAGTTTAAAATAGTCATCCTCAAGTCTTAATAATGTTCAGATTCAAAAATATAATAGTCAGTGGGATGGCAGAAGGAGAAAACTGGAGTTGTGGATTTTGCATTCTATGTGTTTTTTGAATTGTTGACCCTAAGTCTATAGGGTCTGCAAAAGTTTCTGTGGGGCCGATAAGTAGACATTACTATCCCAGCTCACAATTTTAGGTTGTAAGAATGTTTCTGTAACATTTCCATTAAGTAACATACATGTTTAAGACGTTATTTTGAAAGATTTGTAGCGGTTGTATCAACGATATTGCTTGGTTATAAAAATGTTATTGAAACATGTTTTAGTTCTGTAATGTTTTTAAAACATTCCACTAGCTACTTAAGAAAAATGTTTTCGATATATATTATGTAACATTAGAAAAACATTCTAGTAACATTTCTGCAACAAAAAAATGTTTTGAGAACATTTAGAGACCGTTAGCCAACATTCTGAGAATGTCGCTGTGCAAATGCAAAGCATATTAACTACACTTGTCATGAACCTCCCCCCATTTCAGCAACTATCCTGCAGTATTACTGTTTTGCTCTTGAAGGACAGTATAGAAGGCTTTAACTGGCCCTGCTCATCACAGATCCCTCCCCCCATCTCAACAACGACCCTAAAGCAGTGTTGAAGTCATCCTTCAGCCTCTTCTATCCTGTCACAGTATCTCTTTGTGTTTCTTTGCGACAAGAGCCTATTGATTTTGAGCCCGTTGAACATAAAACACTGAAGATATGACATATGAAGTAACTGAAATGAAGCACTTGAAATCTATGCGCCGTAAACGAATCATTATTTGGATGAATTTGCCCTTTGGCTGGAGGTATTGAGATGAGGTGTGAATTTACAGCTGCCGGGCAGAGAGCTGGTGTTAGCGCGGGGTGTTTTTGTAGCATAATGAACTCGGTGAGCAGTCACGGCAAGGTCATCGATGCACCATAGAGAATAAGGAGAAACTCTTGGCACTCCTGTCCTCTTACACTGCAAGGGTAAAAACATCCATAATTCGTCCGTCTACACTGTAAGTTTGCTATAGAAGCTCTCGGGGGCCCGATGGACCACCTGTCCCTCCTTTAAGCTTATGATGCTGACTGGCAATCTTACATGTGAAAGTCATGCAGTTAAATCCAGAAGGACCTCGCAGGGCATTGATGTCCATTAATTAAAATTCATGAATCTTATTATTTTCTTATCGCACGCGGTGTACTTTGCGTATAACACTTTGAATGTGAACTTTTTGAAGGTGACGTGTGTCTTTTTTTCGGTTAAGACACTTTCGCAGCTTAATATGCAAAGGAAAAGATGTCTTCTCAAGCTAATTCACACAACAGGCTCAGCCAATCGCTTGAGTTTGGGACCAGACCAGACCAATAGCAGATGGGTTTTGTTTGTAAACAGTCTGCAATTCCTACCGGTGAGGCAAATGGCATGGAAATTGCGGTACCTGCTTCGCGTTTAAAGATACGGTAATTTCATTATTTCTGAACCTGTACTTACGATAGGCAGTTGAGCGATGTCGAACAAGCTGCATTATATCCCTTCTAAACATTGTACGACATTTTCCTAAAAAAAGCATCTTGGGGTTTATTCGGACATTTATCATACGGAGAGAAGTTGTCAGTGCTTCTATTCGAAGTAGCACTGTGAACTAGGCCTGAGTATGAATTATGATAGGCCGAGAGTCCATATTAAGATAAAGTGGAATAATAGCATTCCAAACATTCATTTGATATATTTCTACTGCACAGAAAAGGCTACACAGAACCATCAATCACAGCAGGACGTGGGAGATTACTCTTACCTAGAAATGAGGAAGTGTTGTGGGTGTTCTTATTTATAATTCTCGCTCTGTGCCGGTACTCCAACTGTCATGTTTTGAGGAAACCTGAGGTACATTGATTCAACTCATTATTTGCTATTAGAACTGGACAGCGCAGCACCTCATAACAGTGAAACGCAAACCTGTCTTTGGAACTGTAACCGGTAACAGTCAAATAAAATAGACCTTTAAAAGACAGACTGTTTTTTTTCCAGAGGGTATAAACAAATAAACGTGTTATATATTTAAAATGCTACAAAACAGAAACTCAATCAGTCTATTGTTTTCTAATAGAGTTATGCAATATCTTGGAAAAAACATATAAATGCAACTATATCTCCACACAAACTGTACATTTAGTGGTTTAATACAAAACACAATACATTAGTCTCTGTGAACTTCTAAATGCTGCTTTCAGGGTTTAGCATATTACATAAAATCTATTTATAATAGCTCTAAACAAATGAGACCGCTTTGAAGATTTTCATTATGTTTGCACACTCAGACTGCTGTTTGTATCTTAACAAAAATAATGAGATGATTAGGAATTAAAAAATCCTCCATGTTATCGAAAGAAATTTCACAAAAGGTTAAAAGTGCAGCGAAGTCGTTTCCAGTCTCAAATCTGTACTACCAACAAATATGTATTTGTGAATTTTTCAGATGTGAACATTTCAGCTCCTGTGACAGCTGTTTTGTGAAGTTTAGCACTCATCCTTTGGCAAGGTGAATCCTGTCATTCAAACTGTAAAAATAAGAAATGTTGGAGGGGGTATGAGATGAGATGCCAGCTTACCTTGCCACTCAACAGTAAACCTCCAGAAATATGAAAGATTTTCACAAAATCACAATTTGATCACCAATTGTTTGTTATGCTCTGTGTGTTGCATTTTAAATTATTTGACAGCCACAAATTACGTAAATAGAATTATTTAAGACACAACAAATGCTGTTTGCTGTCTGAAAGACAGTAGTTTTAAAAGTTAGATTTCAGGTAGTCATAAACAACAAATGTGAGTGTTAGCGCAATTGTAGCTCGGCCTCAACCAGCATACGGTAAACATGTTAATCTGATCACAGCTGGGACAGGTGACATGCAACGTGTTTTTATTGCAGAATGTAAATCCTTCAAATATTCAATTATATGTTGTAACATGCACATATGGACAGATGGCTGAAAATTGTCGCTCGTGTATGCACAAACCCACCGCAGCCCGATTCTGACGATGCATACGAGCGAACCGGGAGACAACATTTGCCAAAGGCTTCTGATTCTCTGCATTTCTCCTCTCTCATCTCAAGTTTAGCTGTGACCCATGCGGAACAGTCCTCGCTGTCAAGCTGACTGTCCTCTCGCTTTCACCCTTTAATCTCTGCTCCGGGTCTCTGTGCCAAATTGGATTCCACCTACGCAGACCCACCACCTGTTCTGCCCAGCCATGATGCTGTCCTCCAACACCTGCTGACCCCTCCAAGCAGTCGGGTCTGTCTTAGGATTCATTTCCGCCCCATTACTGCACCAAAACTATGGCGTATCTCCACCCTCGCAGCGTCAAAAATAACTTGAGAGAACTTCCTCTGAATGTTTCAAGTTAATGGTTTACTTGATTGTGAAACACCTATGACAGGTCTATTTTTTAGGGGGTGTTCATATGACATGCCTGTTAGTGGAAGTCACTGCGGTTATACCCACTGAGTGGCATTAAGACAGCTATTAACAAAATTAAACATTAATTTAATATGGTCACTGTAATGTTTAACTGTAATGTTTTTGTCAGCATTTATTAATAAACATTTATTGTGAGGAATGTTGTGTTTTGGGTTAGTGTTAGCGAGCGAGACAATCTGCCTTCAAATTAGGCAGATAATTGTTTGCTTTACAACAAACTTGTTTTACAAGTTTGCAAATTATAATTAGTTATAGTTTAAAGTTTAGAAAGTTTAACCAGTGAAGTCCTACTGTGTCTAATTGAGTGTTTTTACAGTATTACCGACAAAAGGCAGCCATGTTGCGCAACGTTTTGCCACTCAGTCTGACTGAGGGGGCGTGTTCCAGTAGGACAGTGGCGCAAGTGCATACTCTCTATTTATCTCATTGTTATACAGCCATCCCTGCTCTCTGTCTGATGTCACAGATGGATAGTTCTTTCAGTGTATGTGATTAAAATGTGACATTGGGGTGAGTTTGGTGTTGTGTATTGATTTGGCAACAGCATGAAATAAAAAAGCATATTTACAAGTTTAGCTTGTGTTACAGGTATTATGAATCAGGTTTTTTAAATCTATGAATATGTAGCTTCACCTGAGAATATGTAAATGACCGTGTTGTTCAGGCGAGCAGACATTGCGTTGTTGTTATAAGTATAGCCTACCTTTGTAAGATCCACGCGCTGGTATCGCTCGTACATTATTACAACTCAATTGCAGGATAGAACAAGTAACATCTACAATAGCCCTAAAATGTCAGCTTCCCTGCATGTTAAAACTGGCCATGCAGCTAATCATATGCATGCTGCAAGATTCAGGCACACATTTTCCGCATCTCAAATCTGTTAATTTGTCAATGTTGAACAGCACTGTTAAGAGGGATGTTTATCAGCTGAGGGGTTTATATCATGCAGGTAATGAAGCATGCAGTGTGCTCATCAAACACGTACCGCTGCCTGGCGTTTTTCAAGTCAGACTCGCTGTGCTTTCTGTGTCTTGAATACTACTAGAGCCCGGGATCATGCTCTGAATATACTGCGATATATTCATTCTGTTCCACTCGCTGATATTGCAGTAGTTATCCGTCATTGTTGCATTAGAACATTTAGAATGCTTCTGCCATTTGATGCAATAACTGCAGCAATGGACCTTAGGCTAGTGCTGTCTGGCCATTGGAAGCTCATATTATCAGCTGAAGAGATATCTGTGATGCTTTTCCATCTACTCAGTGTGCTGTGACAGTTTATAGATGGGACTTTGAGGCTCTGCTGATGAGACTCTTAAAAAGTGTTGCACGGGCAGCCAGATCGTTTATAGACTCCGTTATAGCCGTTTTCCGTGCTAATATTATACAGCAACCGTGGCATAAATCTGTCTGGCATGTGAGTATTTAAAAAAATAATACTTCAATATAGTTAAATACTAAGGTAAAATAACACTGTTACTAATCTGATACAATAATACTTCAGATTGTGAACGTTGGACACTTTTAATGTGTGAAACATACTCCTTCATACTTTTATTTTCATTTGTTCATTTCATTTATTTTCATTTATTCATTTGACCAAAAAGAGTTAATGGTATTTTTTTACTCTGCTCCTCAATCCAAATCAGGAGCTGTTTGATAATATGCAAATGTGAAGTGAACATGGAACCAGTTGCAATTAAATGCACGTTTTGTGCCACAGCTATAGTATCAACCAATTCTGTTTAATTGAAACAGTCCCATTGACACGGTAACTGAAAAATTCCCAAATCAATTAATATAGAATCCAAATCAAATCAAATTAGAATTAGATTGAGTGGGGAGATGAGTGTGAATACCCAGTCCTACTCAAACTGGTTTACGTAGTTATTGGCAAGCTGTTGCACCGTGTTCTGTCCAAGATGCTCAGTGCAAAGTTGCTGCATCACAAATATTTTGTTTTCCTTTGATGTTTTGAGGAACATGACATGAGGGAACATCCATCGCCTTTGAACATCTGAGTTGTTTCACAGCTTCTACTGATGTTTTGATGATGCCCTGAGAGTTTTGACTCAACTTGTGCTGAGTGGACAATATGCAAAGTTATTTTTTTCTTCATCACAGACATGCTCAGAGATTCTCTATGATTCTCTGTATCCTACATTCGGCTGGTTTGATTTGAGATCTGAAACTGGCCATGCAGTTTGTATACGAGATACGCAAATCTTTGATTCCCAGTGTTACTCCTAAAACATAGCCTGGAGCAACCAGATATTTTGAATTGGCCATACGGTTATGAAAGAAATTTATTAAGCCTTTTTTAATTGATCTGGATTTCTGCATGAATGGATTCTGAAGTGTGAATTGCCTTTCATCATTTATACCTGGATTTCCCCTCAGGGATTAATAAATATGATGCCTGTCTGTCTGTCTGTCTATCAATCTGTCTAGCAGATTTTTGCTTTTGATTGACATTTTGCTTTATTCAAAACCCAACAAAACATTAGCTAGAAAGGTGAACTTTAAGTAGAAGGCTAAAACAATAATTTACACAAATCAATATTTCATGTTGATTTATTTGTTTGTTGGCGAAATAGCAGCGCAATAAGCAACATAATGCAAAGTCAGCTGGTTATTTTTGCAAAACAAATCCTTTTCATTCTGACAAACACAAATTATGCCAAGGTACTGTATGTCAGTGATTCCCCTGTTCTTGAAGAGTCCACAGTGTTATGCATTTTGGATGTCTGGTCTGATACATCTCAGAATACTGTATTATTGAGATCAATAACATGTGGTTGATAAGGAAGACATCCAGAATGTGTACTGCTGAGGGTCTTCCAGAACCAGGGTAAGAAACCAACGGATGCAGTTCTGTTTAAGTGCTAAATCCTGCGCTTGAAGTTCTACCTTTTCATTTCCAATTCGAATCAAACACACAGTAGACAGTGAAGGTCTTTGGGTTCATTTAAAAATTACAAGCAGAAGGAAGCTCATGAGGGCTGATATCCAGAGGCAGAATCCAGAACGCTGGTTGACATGATCTTCTCTGTTCTGAATTACAGTCACGTTGTTGATCCAACATCTTCTGACATTTAGATCAAAACAGATATCCTGCCATTGTGTGTTATGGGGTTCCTTCATGTGGTATTCTGTGAAGGCAAACATGTTTACATGTTTGTGTGTATAAATGTTTCTATATTGCTCAGTGTGCATTGCTCAGTGTGCATTGCACAGAAACATTGGACAAACGCAGTCATCCAGAGATTCTGTGCATGGAGAACATTTGCATACTGTGCACAGTATACACACTACACTGCAGAAGTAGTGCGGTACGCAGTACGTAGTGTGCTAGTGTGCTATTTCAAATGCAGATCATTTTCTCATCATATATCTTTGATGCTTTTTTGAGGATTGGCAGTAAGGTTTTAATGCATTAACATTATTAATACAATACGTATCGTGAACTAACATGAGCAAGAATTTTTACAGCATTTGTTAATCTGGGTTCATGACAATCTATGAATATATATTGATTGTTAATTCATGTTCATTCATAATTCATTAACAAATGTTAACTTTAGATGGGAAAGTGTATTAGTATATGCAGGATTTACCATTACTAGGATTTTTTTAATTGTTTTTGCATGTTATGTGTAATTGCATTAACTACAGTTAACTTAAATTAAGGTTGATTCATGTAAGTTTAAAAATAGATGGCAAACACTACAATATATCTTTGGTTAATGATAATGTCTCCTATACTACTGTATATCTTGATGTCTGTAGATGTGAATTTCTCAGGACGGATCTTACGACAAATGCTCGTTTCTGCAGTTGTGTGATGCTTCCATCTGCTGGTCAAGAAAGGTGTAACGTCTCCAATGCATCGTAATTGTGATGTTTTATGTGCAGACCAGGAACAATAATACTAACAATATTATAAATGAAAGAGTTCATAATTCATCTCATTGGCAGTTGTCTTTTTAATGCTTCTAAATCATCCCAAAAGCAGACACTGGTCAAATCTACTAAAATAAAAAATATAATAGATTTTTTATGTTGTAAGAAAAAAATGTAATCACAATGCATGTCAACTTTTGTCGTCACTGGGGAAATTTGTTATGAGACGTTATGACATCTACCAATTGGGACCAACTGCCCTTGTAAACCAGTCGAATCTTGACCCTCTTGGCAGACCTGCAGTCAGATTTACATTTAGACGTTTAGCAGATGCTTTTATCTAAAGTGACTTACAAGGTAAACAATTTTTTTGAGACGATACCTGTTAAGAGCAGTTCCTGTCAAGCATATTCCTGTCAAGTATTCACAGAACAGGTTTTTAGCTGTTTCTTGAATACTCTGCGGGATGCGGCTGACTGAACAGAATTTGGAAGATTATTACAACAGCCAGGAATTTTTGAGGAGCGAGAGTGATTTTGTGCCTTTTGGAGAAGGTACCGCAAGGCGTCGCTCACTCGCTGACCGCAGGTGTAGATGTGTATGTCGGTGCAGATCCACTGGCTGTTTTTATGCAGACAGTAATGATTTGAATTTAATGTGTGCGGCCACAGGTAGCCAGTGGGGAGAGATGAGGAGAGCTGTAGCATGTGCTCTTTTGGGCTCCTGGTAAACAAGCCAAGATTATTTTAATAGTTTTGTCAAATTCCATGTACAAACTTTTGATGTTAACTAATAAATATATAAATACACTTATATATACATAAATATATATATAGTATATATAGACCAATATATAATATATATTGATAATATAAATGGTATTGACATTACACATGCACACTTATTTAATGTACCAAAATCGTACAATAATCACCCTTAATCGTGTTATTGGACCAAAGTTTAAGATATTAACTTGGTGTACTAAAACAAAAATGAACAGAAGTGTCATTAACGAAAGTGTATTAAAATATTTTAAAAATACCATGTCTGTCAGTGTACAAATAAAAATATCTGAGAAGTGAGAAAACAGGCTGTATATCAGAGCTGGTGTGTGACGCCTCTCAAGCCCTCATTGCCTGTGTGGGTGTGACCTGTCAATCACAGCACAAAGCTTAGACATATGGCGGTATGGAGGCGGGCACTGACTGAGAACAGCCTTCGCCAGCTTCTCTTTTCAGCTAATAAGCATCTGAATGCACTTGATCAGACAGCCTACATACAATAACTACAACATGTAGCTCAAAGAAGACGCGTTTGTGCCACCTGTGCAACAGAATATCAAGAAATAAGTCAGCTTGAAGCTGTTTCAATTCCAGTCATTCCAATAAGACGTCTTTTCTATTTCTTATAATTCTATCAACTTTGTTAATACAGTATTTTATGACGTTCAAAATTATCCTTAAAGAGACCTTCAGTCTCTCACTTAACTTTTTCATTACCATTATGTACATAATTAAAGAAGAAGATTATGAAACATGCTCTGAGCTTGACCAGAGCATATTTCATAATGAGATGCACATATTCATAACAGTTAAATACATAAATAATTG
>JAZGTJ010001773.1:0-50383 GCA_036877575.1 Botia almorhae
TCATATATTTTGTTCTTCTCTAAATTCTTGTTGCCGTGTTTTTTTCAGCAATGAGATCCCTGATGGTTTATGAGGTTCATTTTACAGTTTCCTGATGCCGATCTCTCCAGTATTTGGTGTAAGCCTCCTGGAACATGTTCTTACAGTGTATCCTGGCTTTCAGGTGTGAGCAGATGAGGAATGAGCCGCCCATCTTCCTGTGGAGTGAGTACGTTTCCTCTGGGGGAGGAGTCAGGCGCTCTTTCAGCATCACGGGTATCAGTCTGTGAATCCGCTCTGTGGTGCTTTGAGAACCGAAGTCGAAGGGCTCGTCTGACGCAAATGCTTCACCCAGGATCATTATTGCGTCAACATGTGCGTTCTCCATCGCCTTTAAAAGAAACAGATTGCCCAAAAATCCTGTCACCCTTTTCTTACATACAGAAATACACACTGTGCTTCTAGTAGTAGTTCAAACATTCTGGGTCAGGTCTCTGGTTCTTGAAAGGATTTGATGTGTGCAAAACACATGACAGTTTGTGAGTGTCTGAACTTTATTCAGAAGTTTAGCTGGTTACCTTTGACTCATATCCAGTCAAAAATTTCATTTCAATTGATCGTTGCAAAACTCCCTCTCTGTTTCTGTTTGATGCAGCCTTGATAATCTGATGAAGAAAATTCAAACATTAAACAATGACAAAAACTGCAGAACAGTAAAGAATAAAGAGATTCTGTCATATTTACCTCAATATAGACGTCAGTGAAACTTGCATCAAAACCTCGAGTGGCTCCAAAGTCTAACAGAGCAACCTGCCGGAGAAACAGAGCCCCTGTCACAGCATCACCGTAATTAACAGCCAACTGAACAGCAATGAAACAAATACATACCTTGTGTGTCTGTGGGTCAAAGAAGAAATTGGACCAGTTTGGATCCGTCTGCATGTATCGGAACTCAAAGAGTTCACGCAAGCACAGAGTCAGTATTTGTTCACAGATCTGAAGAGTTAAAATAGTGTTTAGTTATGTGAGATAAAGTAACGTTCTGTTATGTTCAGGGATCTGAAAATCTGCATGTGTATGGAGATCTTCACCTCATTCTTGAGCTCCTGAGGCAGGTCGTTAGCTTTATCCAAAGGGAAACCGGACACCAGCTCTGTAGTGAGGACGTGTTGACCGCTCAACTCATCCACAACGTTTGGCACATAGAAATATGGGTGACCCTTCAGTAACTCCCTGAGATAAAATGAAGCAATGCTGTAAGAGCTTTCCACCTGTTCATGGGTCACTGCAGTCAGAAGTCAAATATACTATTGTACAGTATGTTCACAACACTGTAGGGATAATACACAGATTATTGATTACACAGTTGAAATATTTGTTACACTAATATGATATATCACTGATATATAACTGATGCTGTGCTATATCTCTACAGATGAATGAAACTGAATGCAGAACAGAACAGCCTGTCTGAAGCTACATCTTTCACATACTCACTGGAATTTTTTGGCACATTTTGCTTCCCGTACATAATCACATTCCAGAGCCAATTCTCTGCTCATGACCTCAATCAGATGTTCAGGAAACAGACCTGCGCGAACCAGAACGACACATACAGTCATAGCAAATACTGAAGCTGCAGCAGATCTGACAGGATTCTGACCAATGTTCAGTATTATTCATACCTTCAGGTAAAGCATTGCTTAAACTCAGAACTGTCATCAGATTGTTGACATCGCTGTTTATACTCTTGGCCACTCCAGGGTACTTATAGCAGAGAAACATTCATTGAGATACATTCATATTTATATCTGTCAGCTGTAGGAAAAAATCTGCTTCAGTACCTGGATCTTCATGGCCACCTCCCTGCCGTCCTTCATCCGTGCCAGGTGCACCTGACCTATAGAGGCTGCTGCAAACGGACGCTCTTCAAAGTATTCCAGTGTATCCTGCCAGTTTGGCCCCAGATCACTGACAACAGTTTTCTGTGTAAACAGAAGAAACAGCTGATGAACTGCTGAACTGTGCGCTGCCTGAGCTGTGAAGCAGAATTCAACACCAGTCAACACAAAAACAGACTGTGTGAGGAAACACACACAGACTGAATCCATAAAAACTGTGCTGACATCTCTAACATTTACATTTAGAAGATTATCCAAAGCGACTTATAAGGCGAGGAAAACAATGAAGCGAAAACAACAAGATTTGAAACATCCCAAGATATGAATGAACCTCTTAAATATATATTTTTTTATCTGTAATATCACATTACAGAAATCAAATAGGCTGTACATGTACATGATCCATGTTATAAACACTGTTTGTTTGTTTAATTCTCACATTTCAGACTATACCATCATTTGTTTGGTGGGCATGAAGTCGGCACTCTGTCGAACCCGGTCGAAAATCTTTGCAAGCTGTGGGTTGATAAAGGCGTCATCTGAGCAGGAGAGAAGATTTACCATATATATCATCATCAAATATCACTGTGGGAATATTTACACTGATAAAGGCCATTTTATGTTCAGAGTATGTGCATGACTTGTGCAGAATGAAGAACTAAATACAGGTTGACTGGATGATTATTTTGGGTGGTGACATACTCCAGCCAGCTGAATAACAGAATGACTGTGCATATAACATGCTATTGCCCTTTAGAATACAACAGAAGATGAAACAGGTCTTAATGTGATCTTATCAGCTTTCCATCTGGATGAATGCAATGCATTCCGGCTACATAAACAACCCAACACTACACTGGGCTGAAATGACACTGCAGAATGACATTTGTGTTGTTCACGCTGCTACATTCCAAACAGAAATAAACGTGGACGTGTGCAACTAGTGAGCAGGTCAAAGTCAAGGGTAGTGCACAAATCAGAGAAGAAAACAAGCAGTACAAATAGTTTGACAGAACACAGTGCAAACAATACAAGTGATACAGTCATTTAAACAGGCCAGTGATCTTAGGCGCACTTTACTACCTTAACATTACCTTCACAATGTTTTAATACAGTTCCAAACATCTGAAGTAATGTGAGTAGAGCTAGAGCACAGCTTGGGCAGAAGTAACAGCTTACCTGTCTTAACAAGCGACATGAATTGAGGTACCAGGACGAGCTGTGACATTGATACACAAGTTTTATATTAAAGGCCCTTTAGTGTCGGGGTGTAACTAAGTATGAGGGAGGAGAATATAACACCACTCATAATGCAGGTCTGTGGGGTTCAGCTAACGTTGAGATTCTCACCCTGGATGCTGAGCATCTGTCCCAGTTTAAGAGCAGCACCTCTAACTTTACACAGAGTGCGAACGATCCTCTCTGCATTGGCTTCTGATATGAACGGGTTGGAGTCCAGGATCGCCTTTTTCTGTCCTGACAAACAAGAGACAGAAACTGTAAATCTCTGATTAACATCTGAACCATAATCTTCAGCCACGTGTTTTCTCACCTGATTTCTCATCATATTTTAAACTTTTCTTTGCTACTTCAGCTATGGCTCCAATTCCCAACCCAACAGCTAAACCTGCGGTATCCATGGAAACATACTGTGAATTCTGTCCAATCGTTAACTGAAAAAATATAAAACCATCATCACATTTAAATCTATTTATATCGTGTCATCTCACCTCCAAAGTTTGCCAACCTTCCCAGTCTTGTGACCGGCACCTTCCGCTCTCTTGCGCTTTCACTCAGCTGACAAAACATCAGCAAACTGTTTATACAATTGATGCTTTAGGAAAGTTAATGTACAAGTTATTGTACAAACGTCTGGCTCCAGTGTGCTGTGTTATACCGTTTGTTTATGCTTTTTGGAATCAGGTAGTTTGGTGTCTTTGGCTGTGTCGACACCTCTTTTCTGACCATTATAATGTCTGTGGTCTTGATGAAATAAACTGATCTGTCCGTAGACGTGATGCTGAGACACCCCGTGTCTAAATCGCCACAAACATCTGGTTCTATTAAAGCAAAGTGATCCGCTGCCCCAGACATTCTGCCTCAGGAAATCAACAGTGCCCAGTGCTCTTATATGGAGGTGTGACTTCATGATGCCACTAAACCTGGAGGCATTTTGATGATCACAGCTGCCGCACTCCTGAAACAGCATGTGGACACAACAAACAAACTTATAAACAATCTGTAAACCTCCATGACACATTGATTTGGAGTCACATAGCAGTCTGTATATCTTACATGTTCTGTCAGGTGAGGTGTGTTATAACTGACTCCTCTTTGACGTCCTCCAAGTGTGACTTTTCTTATCCTAGCAATTCCCCTCATTAATAACATATCAGCAGCCATTTTCAGACCTGCACAGACAAACAACTTTCAGACTTGTATTATTTTTTTACATTCTATAGTTTCAAGAATTTGCTCACATCAGCTGAATTTTGTATTAAATTTTCCATGTCAAAAACTAAAATTCTGCATTTTTGTGTTTACTTCAAATAAAATTCAGAAATTGAATTAGAAATAAAAAGGCATTCTTAATTCTGACTACAACCTGATCAGTTTTTAGTGCTGTTCAGTCTCATAACATCAGCTCTTCCGCTCGGTGCCAAACAAACATTCTGTTTAAGATGAACAGTGCAGGTTCCCGGAGAACCAAACAACAAACTACTTACTAAAGACGTTGCAGAACAATCTTCACACCTCAGTGCCGCACATTGAAGTCCTGCTATGACAAATCACACCAGTCTGAAGTCCACTGAAGTTCCCATTCGCTTTCCAAACCGCTTTTGAGAGATGACACGACACAACAGAGTGAGGATCTTACAGTGACCGTCTGTGATATAAGCTGCTGTACTGTAACTTCTGATAGCTGCACAGCTTACAGTCAGTGTAACACGCCGTTATTCCTGCAGAAGGCGCTCAGCTAAACTGCATTTACATTTTAAGACGTTTTTGAATTGTTTGAGACATTTGTACACTTACGTGCATGATCGTATTAATGTATTTATTTCAATGGCTTATATTTATCCTACACGTGAGACAGTAGCCATCTTTATCATATGATACAAATAATCCGTATTCAACTGCAGCATCACAAACATTTATGATTGGTCACTCTATATCAGCGCTGAAAAAAGATGCGTGTATCACGTGACCGCCTTCTAAGCGCACCGTTAATTAGTGATGAAATAATAATACATACACTTAAATAATAGACATTAATTTTAAAATACTTAGCAAAGTGTTAAAACAGTCTTTATTTACGTTTATCATATTTGGCCACTCGCGAAAAACCATTACACACTTAAAACCTTTTGTAAGGTTCTTTGTTTCTTTTCTGCCGTCTACCGGAATAAATAAAGGCAGCAATTAATTCGTTACATTTTTAATTACTTTATTCTGCTTTGTTTGAAAATAATTAAATTCAGTACCTCCCCAACTCCTATAACAATCAGTTTGTACCTACTTGCCAACGTCCAATATTCAGCCAATTATCATTTAGACGTCCGGGGGAACGTCTTGTTACGTATTTAATATTAATGAGCAATGCCTTTATAATAGTAGGTTTCGGACTGTTGCGAGTGGTTACATTGGTTTTCTCAGTTGTTTTGGAATGAGGAAGTTTAACTAATTCCGGTGTTTACAGTTTGTATCTGTATACAGCGGGACTTTGAACAGGTTAATGACCGATCGCATGTAGGTGACAACACGTCTGTCATATGATCACAGCGGAGCGAGCAGCGGCACGATGCGTCAGTCGAGTGTTTTTCTCGTCTGTCTGCTCTTGATTGACAGCTCTCATTGTCAGTACAAACCCACCTGGGAGTCGATCGATTCCAGACCTCTACCGGAATGGTTTGATCAAGCCAAATTCGGCATCTTCATTCACTGGGGAGTGTTTTCTGTGCCCAGTTACGGCAGCGAGTGGTTCTGGTAAGTCTGAGAAAGCACAACATCAGCAAAACCTAACGGTTAACGGCATAAACCCGCTGAACCAGTGACGTCCACGTTATTCCAAGTGCTTTGAAACCACATTCATTTTGTGTTTTTAGATATTTGCAGTGCGAAGTAAACAGTACGTGGATACAGTTATCCTTATGATCATGAATCAAAACACCACTCATCAATACATCATCAATACACCATCACTGTTTCAAAGCTTTACGTTCACTGCACCATATAGACCAGGAAACAGCAGCAAGAAGTTTATGGGTCATTCTTATTAAATTATGTGCAGGTCATTTTTACCTTGTAATTATATTGTGCATAAGGACACTTTGTAAGTATTATTAATATTTTCTGCTTCGTTTTACAATGATCCCTAGAATGTTACTTTGTTACCTTTGAGTTTTTATAATGAAATCTAAACATTAAAGAATAATATTATCATTGTGTGCAAATACTATACACTTTAATATATCAATGCGTTTCATGGTGGTAAATATTGTTTGGGGGGTTTCTTTAGTTTTCTTTCAGCAAAGCTTTATAAATCATATCATTATTTGTCTTTTGATTTTGGGGTGACTTGTATGGGTTTGACAGGTGTAGTGGGATTGGTTAGGGAGCTGGTTTTCGTGTGATTATTATGTTTGTGTTGATATAACTGAGGTTTTGATTAATGGTTGTTTTCTAACAGGTGGTACTGGCAGGGACAGAAGATCCCATCTTACATTATTTTTATGCTAGAAAATTACCCCCCCGGCTTCACTTACACAGACTTCGCACCACAGTTCCGCGCTGAATTCTTTAATGCCAAAGAGTGGGTTGATATTTTTGCCTCATCTGGAGCCAAATACATCGTCCTGACGACCAAACACCATGAAGGTTTGTGGGAAATGGCTGCACAGCCAGTTTTTACATCACATTTCTATCTGTCAGTGTGTCATCATTCATGTGCAACTCAGCGAGAAACGGCAATGTGTCCTGTTGACATTTTTAATGGTCAACAGAAATATGCTTTAAACAATGACATCATTTTGAAATATAAGTGAATTTAATGTAAAAGTTCAGTTCACATTTCACAACAAATTCATAAGAAATTCTATTTTAGACACTTGCAATTGTAATACATCTTTTACAAAAATATACTTTTATATCTAATACAGTGATGTGAATTATCTCATTTATGTAAGATTATTAGATTATTTTTGTTATTATTACAGCAATGGCAGTTTTGGGGGCTCTTAATTCTATGTAAATAATGTCACAATGCAAAACATTTTTCAATCGCAGGTTTTACTCTGTGGGGTTCGAAGTACTCGTGGAACTGGAACGCAGTGGAGGTCGGACCCAAGCGAGATCTGGTGGGTGAGATCGCCACAGCTCTGCGGACACACAGTGATCTGCGTCTGGGGCTCTATCACTCTCTCTTCGAGTGGTTTCACCCTCTGTACAGAGCAGATGCCGAAAACCACTTCAAAACCAACATGTTCCCCACAACAAAGACATTGCCTGAGCTCTATGAGATTGTCAACAAGTACAAACCTGAAGTGCTGTGGTCTGATGGAGACGGAGACGCACCGGACTCATACTGGAACAGCACCGGGTTCCTCGCCTGGCTGTACAATGAGAGGTAGGAGCACATTGTTAAAGAATCAAACACGTAAATGATGCTCTGCCAGTAAAGCTACAAGATCTAGACGTTCTTAACCCACTCAGATAAAAACTAAAAGAACAGAGGGATTGTAAGAGTGAAGGTTTCTGATGATTGAACTGAATGCAATGCTAAAGTAGCATAGCAATAGCCGCAAAGCTAACAAACAGACTAGATTTTTGATTTGTTTTTGTGGGCTCTGTAATAGTAATTTGTGCATTCTTAAAGCAGAAGTGTCAGAGTGAAGGTGTTTGTGTCTCAGTGTGAGCCGACATTTATTAATGTGTTTTCAGCCCCGTTCGTGACACTGTAGTCACCAATGACCGCTGGGGATATGGCAGCATTTGTAAACATGGTGGATATTACACCTGCACGGATCGGTACAACCCAGGACACCTGCTGAAGCACAAATGGGAGAACTGCATGACCATTGACCAGAAGTCATGGGGCTACAGGAGAGACGCCAAACTCAGTGATTTCCTGACCATTGAGCAGCTGATAGGAGTGAGTTTACTTTACATTTACATCTCTTAGATGCTGGTGTGCAAAGTGAATTGCAAGTGAGGAAACTGGAGAAATGAGATGGAAAGTGTAGGCAGGATAATGAAGGACCTGTTCTGTTTTGAAAATAGGTGACAGGCCTCAGGTTAAGTCTCAGCCATGATTTATAGTTAGTTCTTGTATATGTGAGCGCACAGTATCTAAAGTCACACTTCAAAAAGCAGAAGCACACTGGTGTATACTAATGTATACTAGTATATACTAGTGTATACTAGTGTATACTCCGCTAGGACACTTGAGGGTAATTGACTTAATGCATTTATTATTAATCACCTTTTTTCTTGATTGGTTAAAATTATTGCACAAATGGCTCAGAAAATTAGTTCTAAGAAAAGCTCTACCTGTTTTTGTGTTGTGGCACAACCTGTTGTGGTGCCACTTGTTTTTTGTTTTTTAAATGTTAATCTCATGCATCTGAATGGTGTGGCTTACATATACCCAAGACCTTTTATGACCACTGTACAGTGAGAGCAATCAGGACTCATTTGTTTGTATCACAGACCCTCGTTGAGACTGTTTCCTGTGGGGGGAATTTGCTGATGAACGTGGGCCCCACACACGACGGCCGCATTGTGCCCATCTTTGAGGAGCGCTTGCGACAGATTGGCCAGTGGCTCGCTGTGAACGGAGATGCGATCTACGGCACCAGCGCATGGAGAGTTCAGAACGATACTGTCACTCCTGGAGTTTGGTGAGTTCTTATAATATAATTACATATAATAAGTACAGCAGCCTGATCAGTCTGTTAATGTGCAACCTTGTGCTTCACCAAAGCATTTTCTTTTCAGTGTGATGTCATCTTTATCCCCTTTGTATGTTGAAATGTTTTGTTGTGACAGGTATACATGGAAACCGCAGGAGAATGCAGTCTATGCCATTTTACTTTCATGGCCAAACAGTGGATATGTTGTTTTGAGTGACCCCATCGTGTCAGCTTCCAAAACTCAGGTAATGTAAAAAATTCTAATTCTAAGTTCAAAGATTCTTATTGATTCTTTTTGCAAAACCCTGCCTTTAAAACTTTAGTGACCATTTCTTCCTTAGCAACTGTTGCCGTCTACCATACAGCTTATGTATGTCCTGTGAGTTTTAAACACAATTGTAAAAATCTTATCCATATAAATAATAAAGATGTAGCTAAGACACTTGTTATAGAAACAATTTATTTCAGCCTCCTAAGAATGATATTAATTCAGTTAATTTCTATGGGCTGTTCTTTAAAGCTTGTTTGAGCAAGCGTCAGTAGGGGTGGAGCTTAGCTGGGAGTCATTTCATTTATTCAGACCAGTTCTGTGCAATATTTTTAGAGCATTCACATCTGAAACTAAATTTTGAACAATTTTAAACTCAGGTGGTGCTGCTTGGTTATAAGCCCCTGAGGTGGGATTCCATCAGCCCGACTGGACTCAGGGTGTTTCTGCCCCAGCTGGGCCCCAGTCAGATGCCTTGCTCCTGGGCCTGGACTCTACGACTGACTGGAGCAGCATAGCCAACAGACAGTAGCACAGTTAGCTGCTCCCCTCAGAAGTAACAGAGGACACAATCATTTTTCACATTTTAATAAACAGGTTTCAAAAATCTTTTACAATCATTTTGAAGCTGATTAATTTTCATTACAATGCAATAGTGTCCGCATAATTTTTAATACAGTCCAAAATGAAGGATTTTTTAAATACTTTTATTTTCATAATTTGTTTTGCTATTTTAATTTGAAACATATGATTTATTATTGATTTATTAGATGTAAAGTGTTCTAGCAATCAGAATATCTCAGACACTCAGAGTTGGGATGCAACAACCTAAAACATTACAACAATCATTTTTTATACAGTATCACATTTTCATGTATTTATAAATCAATACATTTCATGTTTTTAGTATTTAAAAATACTGGTAATTTTATATTTGAGCCTTAAATATGCACTGTAATAAGAACATGTTGACAACAAGTTATGAAAGCTATATTTTTTTTTACCAGCCTCCTTCCATTAATTTTATAAAAGCTTTTTTATAATTCTTTTTGAGGTTTTGCACAAACATATGCAAAATTAATAAACAGATTCGTGAAATGGTTTCAGGAGCATCTGTGTCTCAGTTATCAATGTTTTTATTTTTACTGTTTTTATATTCCTTATTTTTATCTGCTGGTATGAAACCATTCATGAATATGCTGAATTCTGTTGCCAGCATAAGCTAAAGAATAATGAATGCACATTTCTCAGTATTTGGTATGTGCTCCTGCGATCTGTAACTCTTTCTGTTTGAAAACAAAAAAGCTATTGAGTATGAACATAAATCATTGTTCAAAACTGTCCTGTTTATTCACAACAGTTTATTCACAACAATAATGGTTGATAGTTTGAACTGACAGTCACTGATCAGAACTGCTGGTCAGTAATTTTCTGTATGGCATAAGAACGAGTGTCTTGTGGCTGCCTTGATCTTTCTCTATTTAAAAATTCTTTATGCTTGAAAAATGGCAGCATTACAGTGTGTTCTCAGGTATGTGAGGTCATAAAAACGACATATACATCCTTAAATAATCCTTTAATGTCTGTATATAAACACACAAATCTACAATACATACACAACAGGGAAGCTCAAGGTAAAAGCAACAACAAAAGCAGCACTTTCACTAGAAAACATGCCAAATGAACAGAAACATAATATTCTACAAAATACTGACAAACAATATTTCCTCTGCACGTCCCCGTTTATTATGTTCTCTGCAGGGCCACAGATAGTTATTTTGGCCCCTTATATGAAGCCTTTAATTGTCCTGGGCCCCATTAACCTTATAGCTGTACAGCCCTAATTCTACCTGAGGTAGAGAGAATTGTGACATTTTATATCATTTTACGTATGAGTTCTTTCATCTGATGATGTCACTGATTTGCTAAATAACCAAGCCTTCTGCAGAGTATTTCAAAAATCTCCGCCATGCACAAAATCATGGTGATTATGGTAAAAATGTACATTGCACTCAGAAAGATGGTCTTCTCGAAGTGCTCGGGCACCATACACTTAGTGAAGTTAGAAGTCTTCTCAAGGGAACTGGCATCACAGAAGTACAGAGAATGAACCAGGAATCCAAAGAGTCGACTCTGAAGCCAGAACGCTGCCACCTCCAGGACAATCCGCAGCAGGACAGAAATGATGTAGAACACGGTGTATGTTGGTCGCTCCAGAATATCCTCTTGGTCTATGTTTTTATATGCAGCATAAAGATGGAACACGGCCCCTGGAACCAACACAGTCACTAGCTGAAGAGCCCAAAACACCTGAAAGACAAACAGCGGGGCTAGTTGTCACACAGCCCAGTTTCTCAGTAACTATTGAGTGAACAGTTGAATTACACAGATGACTTGCTTTCTCTAACAGTGGTTTTCTGTGTTTGCTTCTGTGTTTAAAACTCTCTTACGTTACAATAATGTGAACACAAGTACACAAATTATTTTCTAATCTATTGTGTTTTATTCACCTGAGGTGTTACAGGTCTGAACTGATTATAACAGAAAAGGTTGATCTCTCTCCTGTCTGGATCACAACTGAAGTGAAGAGCTTCATTGCCATAAACCGCAAATCCTAAAACTCCCAAGAAGAACATGCGCACGGAGCCAAAAAACAGGGTGTGGAACTGACCAATCACAGTCGGAGGCCGAAGCTAAAACAAGAGTCATTAAGAATCATAATGAGACATCTTTATGTAATGTGACTTTTCTAACCATTTAATTTAATGATGGAGAGTTAGACAAAAGGACTGGTATATAGACTGGTGTATCAATCTATCACAGCGTTACACAGTAACAGTATTTGACTTTAATAATTGAGAATCACTTTGAAATGTCAGGAACAGTAAAACACAGAGTACACAGCTACTAAAACCAACAGACACACACCAGTAGTTTACTTACACATCCCTCATAGAAGTTCTTTATGTAGTTTAAAGACATGGTAGTTCTGTAGATTCAACTACTCTCAGAATATTGGTCCTTATTGCCGACCAGTGGCTCAAACTGGTGTGTCTATTGACCTGTCAATGCAGATTTCCCTTTCATCTGCACTACCTTTATCAATTTACTCATGAAGTACAAAAAGAGAAAACAAAAGCACCGAACATGTGGCCCACACATAATCCCTGGTCAACTATGTCAGCAAAAAAACAAACCTTTGTCACATGATGAATGAACATGCCACAAAAATACTAGAATTTAAGGCGAAATTATAGTGAAACCGAATAATCTAGAAGCGATTCTCACAACTGACATTGTAAAAATGAAAAAGACCAGAACAGGGTGTTTTAAACTATGACTTATGATTTAATTAATTGTAATATAGTTAAATCATAGTTGGATTTAAAAGTCTAAAACCACAACTGGGATCCAAAATATAATTTACACATTAGGAACGTTTACAATATTGAACATGTAAAATAAAGAAAAATATGAAGTACTGTAACAAGAAATGTTCATCTTAACATTTTATCTGCAATAAAAATCAATGCAAACTAATCATTTTAAATTCTCAAAAATAATCAAAAGTTTTTATTTAATGTTTAACTTCATTAAGATTGCTGTGCTGATAATTTATAATTAAAAGCCTAATGAATTAAAGTACATCTAAATATGCAACTTTATACAATTAGCTGTATATGGTATTTCCCATGTGATACGTAATAATGTAACCTAATTAAACATAAAAAACTAAAAAAAGATTTATTTCATAATTTTCATAGCACTTCTCTTACCAGCCAGAGTCCACGTGGAGAGTTTGTCCTCCTCATTCAGATACAGAGTCAAAGACCTGGACAATATGAACTCTCAAAGCTGGTGACGTCAGTGCTGTCAACGTCTCCTCCCGTTGCTCTCACAGAAGTAGCTGTTTATAACGCAAACATGAGGTCATATACTGTGACCCTGTAAACATATGCTCTCAATCATCAAAAGCGCTCTTCACACTGAGATGAATGGAGGCATGGTCACAATATTTCTGTGATGCTAACAGCACTGCTTCCTGCAGCTGCACTGCGTTTGTACTGCCTGTTATTCCATAGCTGTGCATGCGCACACGTGTGCTGTGTTGATGCGCGTGATTTACTGCAGAAGTCTAATAATCATCTTCACTTTTTAATGCATCCGTTTGTCATCAAATTAAAATGAAGAATGGAATTGTAAAACTGTTACAATGATTGACTGACTAGAGACTCTTCAAAAACACGCTGAACTGGTGAGTAAACTTACTAACAACCCTGCTGCAATTACCATTGTCTAAGTTACCATGATAGTTTTATGCAGGTTAGTGCTGGTTAGTGCTAATGAACTACTTTTAATGTAACAGTTACGGAACAGTGACTCTGTTACGGATAAAACTTATAAAAATGAGTCAAATCCATCACCTCCTCTATTTCTGAGCAGATGATGTTTATTAACTAAGGGGGTAGAGTGGAGCAAATCTCAAGCTGTGATTGTTGAGCACTATAACGGGTGTTAAGGTCGTTTTAAAGTGGCGTCCGAACTTAATACACGCGTCTCGTCGACACTCTGTTTCTTATATGAAAACAATGATCAGAGTAGAGAGAGAGAGAGAGAGAGAGAGAGAGAGCTGATCGATGCAGCTTCCCTCATTTCCGCACTGCTTCATTCCACTCATGCTATAGTTTTAACTTTCCAATGAATCATGAATCGACTCCAAACACTGTGAAGTGTTCAGACTAAAATAAAAGGGTTGAAATTCTGTAAATATATACTTTTAAAGATCACACGGGAAATGATAGTTTGGTGGCAGCGCACTGTAAGCATAATTGCAGTTTTGCTCTGTGGTCGAGTGATGGCGCTTTGCGCTCGTGCCATTTCTGAGAGGAGAGTTTCTAATTGTTAATAATAAACTAATGAATGCACAATAGTGTGACTGTACATATGCGTATGTTCGTGTTTACGTATTGATTGCTATACATTGTATTATTATAAGATTTAGTCCGTTTAAAGAATAAACGTGACGTGACGCTTTAAACGTAATACACTATGTGACGAATACTGTAAACGCTGAGATTAAGATTTTAAACGTAAGACACACTGTGTTAGCATCGTGTGTAGCTCGCATTGTGTCAGGATGGCCGAGCGGTCTAAGGCGCTGCGTTCAGGTCGCAGTCTCCCCTGGAGGCGTGGGTTCGAATCCCACTTCTGACAAGTGTGAACTTTTCTCCTGCTGTATGAAAGCTCACAATTAAGGCCTTTAGTCAAAATAAATGTTTGCATTTGGCAGACGCTTTTATCCAAAGTGACTTACATTGCATTATACCATACATTCATTGCATTATACTATACTGTCAGAATGTTTACTATACTACTTCTACTTCTTAAAAAATAAAAAATAAAAATATCCTCATACTGTGCTGAAATACCTGAGACCTGTCTATAGCACTTATTTACTGTTGCCTCTTATTGAGATTAAAGTTGCTTCCTTGTCCTCATTTGTAAGTCGCTTTGGATAAAAGCGTCAGCTAAATGTAAATGTTCTGAGTATGTGCAATTGAACCCATGACCTTGGCGTTGTTAACACCATGCCCTGGTGCTACAGTTGAGAGCATTTACAAATGACCAAAAATCTGCACACAGCTAACTGATCTCCACTTACTGTTATAAATGTGTCAACAATGTAGAATTCTGCAGTTTAAAATATTTATCAATACTGAGTTTTAAGCTACTGTTTTAATGTGGTCGACAGTATATGGTTTAGGAATTTATAACTGAATATAACTGTTTACTGTTTAGGAAGTCTTGTATGATTAGTGATATATGTACAGAAGCGCAGCATTTGGTTCTGGTCTGGACACAGTGAGTGAACGTGACAGAGGTTATTAATCCTTGTGTTTTATTAAAAAATGAATGTGGTACAGTTTACAGGATTTCAATTAAATGTATTTATTTGTCACATACAAAATATATGGAAAATATAGTTTGGTGGACAGTGCCAAATACTGTATAAGAAGATTCACCAAAGCAGATGAAATTGGCACATTACATAGCTTTTACAACAAAACACAAAATGTATTTTAGTATATCAATAGTTATTGCTATTAACTTGGAATATAGTTCAGCTGACTCTGTAGGACAGTCTTTAATGGGCCATCACCTTCCTGTACAGACTCCAGGTCATTTAAAGAGCATGTTTTTACCTCTGCAGTGCTCTCACTCGAATGAAGGCTTGTGAGTTGTTTTAGTGCTGTAACAGCACAACCAGAAGCCATGATCACATGATCTTGCTCAGGAACCCTAGGAAACGGCCAGAGATGAGTGTCTTCCTGCTGTCTGTGTGTTTTCATATGGGCATTTCGACTCTTCACCTTCAAAAACACCCTATGAAACAAGACGCAGAGTGAATCACACCACAAGCACTATGATTCATAACTGTGTGGAGATGTTTCTGGTTTTGAACGTGGCTTACTTTCCACACTCAGTGCAGGGAAACACGAGGGCTGAATCAGTATCTCCACTGGTGGTGCTGTTGGACGGGGAACTCCTTACAGAGGCCGAACCCAAAGGCTGAGTCGGTGTGGATGTTTTGTGTTCTGCTGGAGAGTTACAGAGTAGCCTGAGATTGTTCTGGTTCCACGGTTTTCCATTTGTTTGCTTGGAGGAAAAATGTTTACAAATGAACAAAAGTAGTTCAGCCAGAAAACAAAGTTCTGTCAGGATTTTTCATGTCAGTCCATTCCAGAGAGACCACAGCTGTCAAGCTCCTAAAAGCACAACTGTCAAAACTGAATAAACAATGATTTCAGTTTCAGTCTGTTCCTCACACACTTTGTGGAGTTGGACAGACTCAGAACCCTCAGACTCAGAACCCTGTGAAGATTCTTCAGAAAATCTCCTGCTATGGTCCACAGATGTGTGATTGAAAAGATGAATAGTGACAGAATGTTCATTTCTGGCTGAACTATTTCTTGAACTAGCATTTAATAAATAAGACGGATTTAAATGACCTTATGTTTGCAGATTACTTTCAGAGAATCTAAAACAAAACAGGTGTTTTACAGACACTTAACTAATCTCTGCTCTGGTGTTTAACCTCATTTAATGCTGTCTCTAGCATCAGAACTAATTGTAAATGTAGCTTTGTGAACGAGGCTTGTTGGTTTGAAGGGCCAAATGTTAAGCGCTGTCTCTGAGTCATTTGGATAGAAACGTCTGTTAATAAATAAATGTAAATGTAACGTTAAACAATTACATATGAATAGACGAGGAACGAGGAAGCATCTATTATTAGCAGCGTACTGCATTGCTGTGCCAGTGCTAATGTATTCTGAATGTTTTTAGTTGTGCGGTTGCTAGGGTGTTTAGGGTGGTTGTTAAGGTGGTTACGATTCACACCTGCATTAAATATTTTAACACACAGCAGTGCTAATGAAACATGACCTATACACATGACCCACAATTCAGCGAGTACATCACATTTCAGAGAACACAGAGGCTTTAGAGAAAAGACATGTGAGTACTAGTAAATGACAGGAAATGAAGAAAGCCTCTAGAAGTTTCAGTCCTGAAGTATTTCATATATACTCTCTTCACAGATGACTAGAGGGCAGCAGCTGTCCTTCATTCTGCTCATGGTTTCTTTGTCTGATGTTGTGCTAAGGTTTATTGTCCAGTCACCCTAATTCATGTAAAATATATTTATGAATATGCATAAAGAATAGGCCAGAAAGTTATTCACTCAAGGACTTTTTATTAAAATGACTGTTCGGTTGGATGTAAATAAATGACTCCAGTGACAAAGTTCAAATGTGTCTTGCAGACGGGATTGAGGTTTGTTTATGAAACACAGAATCATTGTGGTGATGTGGGTTAACAAGCTAAACTCATCACATCTCACTCTGTTAAACAGTGTAGCCACTGATCATCGAAACTGTATCAACCACTTGAGGCACACAGACAGGTCAGCATGAGCAATTACTAACTGCAACACATGTATGTAGCAATTCTACCTTAATATTTCATGTCTTTTAATGATTTAGCCTTTTCGTTTGTATTATTTTTAATGTAAAATTTTAGTTTAAATAGAAACTTTTCATAGTCAATCACTACGGCTGTCTGACGCGTTCCTGCACATTCGAAAGGTTCATTCTGTGTGGAGCTCACAGCTCACGACTCGTTGATTTAAGGTAAAGTGAGAGAAATGATATGAATAATGTGAAGAGATACAGTACGCTATTACAGTCATGATAAATGTGTGGATCTCAGTCCAGAATCCAAAAGAAAAGAAATTGTTTTGAAGAAAATGAAGTTTAAGGCCCTCCAGATGTTTTGCATTGTGACATTATTTTCATGACAATGAAGCAGTTTTTCCCTCAAACTTCTCGTTACGGTTATGAGAATATCTGGACATTTGAGGTTTTGTTTGTTTGTGTGTTTGTTTGTTAGTCATTAGATTTTAAAGTGAAAAACACTTTAATTATAAATCACTGTAATTATACATTGAAATAAAGACAGTAAAACAAATACTACCATGATATGTAATTTTTTTTTTTTTAATTAGAAACATTTATTTACTTACAGATTCTGGTCGTGAGAATTTGGGGGGAAATGTGTTAATAATAAATTAATATTCATCAAGCAATATAATAGAATAAAATAAAATAAAATTTGGGTTGAAATTGACTTGGGCATCTTATATTTTAGTCTGTTGGTATACAGGCATGTTCAAGCACGTTTTTAACACATTTCATGATATTCAATCAATCGTGTAAGAACAGAGAGATGAGAACAGGTGTGATGTACCTGCTGCTCTTGAACAGGTGTGCTCAGAGCTGAACTCACTCTCGTACCCAGACGCAAACGTTTCTTCCAGGTGTAGTAATACTCAACACACTGAGCTACTGATTTTGTCTTGACCTAAAAAAAAGAACAGAATTCTCACAATGAACAAACCCCAGATTAATGCTGTGTGTGTATGCATGTGTACATTTTTAATAAAGGTAACTACCAATTTCTGGACAAAGTGGAAGTCTTTGTGATGAGTTAAAAGTGCTTTATTCAGTTGCCGTTTCTCTTGGGGACTCCACGAATCTGAACCTGGTTGGTGGAGACGGACGGAATCAGTGGAATGTAGTTTGATTTTATATTTGATGTATCTTATGATTTTATTATACTTATGGAAGTATATTAACTCCTGAAAATGAGGTTTTATTGACATTAAAGACCCGAGTGTCTCACACCTGGGTAATGATAGTCTGTTTTGGGTCTGGATGTGTTTCTCGAGGGGAACAGAAGTCTCTCCACAGTGTTCTGAAACATACAAATTGATACACAACGATACATACACATTTCACAGGCTAAACATTGTAACACAACAATACTGACCACAACATCTCCTCTGCACTCAAAAAGACAATGCAGCACATATTCAGTGTTTGTTCCTCCTCCTGGCAGAACGCTGGAGCAGGCCAGTTTCAGCAGGTTCTCCACTGAAATGGTACAACATAATCCAAGGTAGTTAGATGATGTCAAGTTTGATCTTTGCACAAGAAGTTTTTAGCACAATGGCTGATTAAATGAACTGTGGTCACCTTTCTGCTGGTAATCAGGGGTATCCAAGTCTTTGGTGGGCATCCACAGAAGAACAGCATTATGGGTAACTTCTTCTATAAGGAGTTGACTCATTTCTGGGATTTTTGCTTGAAATTCTTCACCAATATTAATCCGACTGCAGTAAACAGGTAATATATTTACTGGTTAAAAGTGTTAGATTGACCATCAAATTATCTACAGTAGAAAGTAACTGACAATGAAATGATTTGTATGACTTAGCCATGAGTTTTATAGGTTATACATTTTAAAATATTTGGGCCTATTGCAGCTGAATGTGTGTTCTTATGAGTCAGTTAGAACCCGTTTGTACGACTGTTTGAAAAAACCTGTGTGTATGCAATCATTAAAAAGTAACACAAATATTGCACTGTCACTTATAATTTGTGAGTTTTGTAAAGTAATAACAACCTCTGGCAATGCTTTGGTAACCACCGACAACACAATATTATACACGTGTCAAGTTTAATTAAAAAACAGATCAAATACTTACGGCGTTACATTAATGACTTTCTTGCCTGAAGTCACAGAACTGCCATCTGCTTCACCTGTTTGTAACAAATGCTTCATTTAAACCATGACAGTAACTCAAAACAGCACTTCAGTACATTCATTCAGGCTACAGTTAATGAAGTTCAGCATTTACTTGTTACGCAGTGCAGAACGTTTGCATCAGATTCGGTTCCGCCGCATGTGGTTCTTGCATTGACAGCGCTGAAGAGACCCGACCCTGGGCGGACGGGGCTGAGCATGGGTGGGGGGGTGTAGGGTACATCATCTCTCACACTGCCTGGTCTTCTGAGCAGGCTTCTGAAGAGCACAGCTCCTCTCGACTCCTGAGTGGCACCGGGCGGAGGAATCATCAGAGGAACCAAACACTGACGGTTTCTCTTCTTCCCCGGTTTTGATCCACATTCTCCACCTGAAACTGATCTCTTTATCCAGAAATCATCAGATAAGAGCCCGTATATGTTTACCTTTTATAATCATAATTGCAGCACTATTTTACATTATAGAGATTTGATGTTGTCTCACAGTTTTTTCTGTGAGATCAGATTGTGTAGTTCATATATGATTGTATCCTCTTCTCTTTTACTATGTTGACACACTGAAACAGGAACTGAGGCACAGCTGTGGGCCTGTTATTTAAAATAGATTTTCTAAATAGTTTATGAATGTTTCCGTGAATGGCGACTTGCTGTTGCTTGTCAGAGGTACAGTAGGTGGGGGAGGGACATTTTAATTCTAGAGAGCATTTTAATGGACAGAAAATTATATATGTAAACAAGATGAATCAGCAATATTGTTCGTCTAACAGACACTGTAAATGTGTCTCTTTCTATTAGAAGTTTATTTGATCAACTTTAACGTGCTTATTTTCTTCTTAAAGTTAACAGACACTGACTGACTAAAGGTCACAAAACTCTTGAATTTAATGGGGGTTTAAAGTCTTCAGAACAGAAGCTAAAAATATCTACAGTATATGAATCTCAAATACTCACACAGGAAGTGTGGTTTCTTGAAGGGAGGGGTGACTGTGTGTTCTGGCTGCCGTCTTTCTGGTGATACTGATGGCCAACCATCTGGCAGTCCTTCACTGGCACTGACACGGGTAAGATGATAGAGTTGGGCTGACAACCTTGTTTCTTCTGTCAAAACAAACAAACAACACACTTGAGGAAATAATCCTCTCAAAGGCTTTTCTGAGAAACAATGAAAATGTTGCCAACATTTTCTCACCCTTATGTTGTTACAGACTTGTACCATTTTGAGGGACGGGGGTTGAGCTCTGAATCCTCCGTGGGACCGCATGTGGCCATTCAAGGCTGGAAGACTTTTGAATTGCCTCTGACAAACGGAGCATCTCATTCTAGCATGAGAGCTGTCTCCTCTGATTGCCCCATTTTCTGCCCTGGCACCAAACACAGCTTCATTAATAGGTGAAATTATAATTGATCAAAAACACAATTCACACCCACACACATGACACACTTAGACAGCAGTGTGTAATTATGATTTACACCTGTGACGTTGTGAAATGATTTCATCTTGAATATCTGGTGAAGATGCCTGCAAGAACAAAGAGCTTCATCAGAACGTCATCAGAACTGTAGCGCTTAACCATAAAGTAATCAAGTCAAAACATGATACCTGAGTCCAGTGAGGTGCATGTGAGGTGAGATGAGGAAATACAGCTGCTTGTAAAAGAGTTTTATTAACCTCTGAGCTCCTGACTGAATGCTGGGGACTGCAGATATTTTCAGTTGAAACTGTTGGAAGTTGAAACTGTGGGAAGTTGAAAGCAGACTGGACATCTTTGGGGCTAGAAAACACTGGTGTGTTGGGTGCAGAGTGTTTGTCATATGACGGCAAATGACCATCATAAAACATGTTGCTCTGCTTTACAGAGATTGCTTGCGTGCGCTCCTCTGGATGCTGGTGCAGGTAGACGCTGTTCTGATGGGAAAGCAGAGGAACATGTTGTTGGTCTTGGTAGTGAGGTGACAGAAGACTCAAGCCGTGACTCTGGAAATTCTGCAGCTCTGGGCTCTTGAAATCTTGACTGTAGCTGAAGGTTGGGGACTCGTGACCCTCTGGACAGTCCAGGTGAGTTTTATGTGCAAACATTCCTCTGTGTTGTAAATGAAGCTGTTGCTGAGGTAACTGGAAGGTCATTGAATATGGTATTAGGGGACTTTGATAGCCGTGCTGATGAAGCCAAGGGCTCTGGGGCTTTTGAAGGCCTCTGTTTACCTGCTCTGTGTTAGACACTTTCTGTTTGTGTTGCTGGTATCCATAATGAAAATGCTGGTGGGTTTGATAAAGAGCGTGCCGGGAGTTCTGGCTGTCTGATGGATGGAATCCAGGCTGATCACATATTGTTTGTGTTTGACCTTGAATAGACATCGGATTAAAAACGGGTGACTCCAAAGGCTGTCTGTCTGACCCTTCAGAGAATGTTCCACTTTGAGGTACCTGCAAACCCTCTGAAACATGATTATTCTCTAAGTTCTTCTCAACTCCTCTGCTGCTGTTTTCAAAGAGAAGGTGGATGTTCTTGGAAGGGAATGCCTTGGAAAACGAGTCCAGCCTCTGAGGAAGAGGACCGCTGCCACTGTCTTTAGAAGTCAGGGTAGATTCGCTCTGAGACATGAAGGGGTGAATTCGAGAGGCACCAGTGCTTTCAGATAGTTCCTCTTGAGGAGAAGATCCCCATGATGAGAGGCCAGACCTTCCAAACTGATTGTAATCCCAGGTCCCATCACTGTTTGACATTTCAAGCAATGGAGAAAGTTCATTTCCTGCAGCGACAGGAGATGTTAACTGCTGCTGGCTGAGGCGTGGGGAAGCTGGAGATGATGCATTAGGTACACCATAGTGAGTGGCACTCGGGCTGTGCTGGAACATATAGTTCCCATTGGTGTGGTTGAACTGATTTGACTCATATAGGTTCTCTGTCATTTCCGAAAGATTAAGAAGCCACTAATTCTTACTGAGAGTTTGAGAGTGATTACATGGTGGTTCAGTTGTTACCATGAAATGATGTTGAGTCTAAATGAATCTTTTATTTTGAGTTGTTTAGATGGACTGTCATTGTATAGATGATTGTTTTTACAGCTTCAGCGTCACTCCTACAAAAAGATGAAAAGTATAAAGGTTCATAAGAATGCATATGCAAATGTGTTGTTGTGGAGTCTGATCAAAGGATTCTATATCAACAAATATTTACAAACCATTTTACTCTCATAATTAGACAATTATGAGTGGGAAGCAATATTCAATGAGAAAATGATTTTGTCTGTTATTTTTACACTGGTCTCTGTGTGACAGGTGGACAGAGGCTGAACAACAAAAGGCCCTGATGACATCAGCAGAACTGGAACTGTCGTTTCAAAGGTGGGGAAGTTCTTCTGAGGAAAGATATTCAGTTTATCTGTAAAATAAATTGCAGCAAATATGATCAATTCTGATTTTTTCTGATGTTAAATTGTCCACTACATTTGTTCTTTCTGTTTCTTTCAAAGACTTTCTGAAACATGTCTAGATTCATTTATTCTTTCCTTTATTTAGACCAGCATTTCACCAACTAAAATAGCAAACAAAAAATGTTATTTTTAAGCAGAAAGACAGTAAAGTAACATCATGACTCAGTCTGAGGTTTCCTCTCTCAGTAGTCACATATAAAGTTTAGACACCATCTTATCACTTCCTGTCACATGGTCTGTTTAGAACATAGGATGGTTATTTGATCTGTATCTCTGAACGTTTTGAAAGATTTTGGTGCCCTAAAACCATTTGAAGTGTTTTCACATTTATTTTCACATAAATTCAAAGTTTCCTTTGTGAAGCACTTTATATTTTCAGCTTACTAACATTGTTACTAACTTCTCCCACATCTTTACTGTAAAAGATCTTTACTTAATCGTTACTGAGGTTCCTGCTAAACTCTTAAAAGACACTGTGCACAAATACCTGCATGTTTCAAGAGAGGCACATGATGAGTTTATTTTCTAGGTGTGAAAACAGATCATGGCTTTAACTCTGAATCAGATGAACACACAGTGTATGAGTGTTAAACGCTGAAGGGCCCTTTGTGGTTCAGAAACTTTCCATCTGCACATGAGCCTCTGTTTACTGAGCGTGTGAACCTGACAGACTCTGACCAGTTAGTGGAACAAGACGACTGGTTGATCTGTTGAACTGAACATAAAAGTAACTCTGTGTGTGTGTGTGTTCTTTTCAAATCTGCAATATTTAACCAACGTAGTGTTTTCATCTGCTAGTCTGTTTCTCAAAAATAACAGACATCTTAAAACCGAGTCAGTTCTGAAGTTCGTGTTAGTTTTATTTGACTGAAGGAAATGTATGATGTTTTACGTTGTCTCAGAGTGAATACATCATGTGTGCTGTTGTATGTTAGTTTTAACATAGTGTACACAATTATGTTGTTAATGGGTCATTGCTTAATTCAGACAGTTATATTTACAGTCAATGTAATAACAGAATCAAACATTGTGTTATTTTCTATGTGGCCGATAATTATTCTTATTATGCAGAAATTCATAAGGAGGAGATCTGAAACGATAATAAAATTATTATTCTTTAGTTCCATATTATTGTAATTATTGTAATTCACCTCTGCATTAACAATTATATAAGTATAAAATATACTTTTTTAATTATATTTGTGTAATTTTTGTGTTTAGAAGAGACCATAGAAATAATGTGACTGCAGTATCTTTAATGCTAGGGATGATGTTATGTGTTAAAATCCTACAGTCAACTGTTAAAACACTGTACATCTGTGTGTGTGTGTGTGTGTGTACACTGTCATGTGTGTGTGTACACTGTCATGTGTGTGTGTGTACACTGTCATGTGTGTGTGTGTGTGTGTGTGTGTTTGTGTACACTGTCATGTGTGTGTGTGTGTGTGTACACTGTCATGTGTGTGTGTGTACACTGTCATGTGTGTTTGTGTACACTGTCATGTGTGTGTGTACACTGTCATGTGTGTGTTTAATTACAAAAGCGGTTCATTTAATAATACAAATAAAATGTCACAACTTATATCTAGATGTTAGTCCATGATATTCTGCCAAACGTTTGCGTTGTTGGAGAATGTGAGCTGTGGACAGCAGAGCCCTCACTGCAGTTACTTCACAAAACTGATCTCCTCTGATCCATAAGTAATATCAAAATAAAATATTTAAAGCAAATTGTTTATCAGTAATTTGTAGCAAGTTACAACCACAAAACTAACACAGTGTTCACGCCACAGTGTTGAAACATCACAAACACTGTCTTTGCTGTCATCTTTAGGGAAATTAAACTAACTAAACCACTTCATAAAAACATTAGCAATTTTGCGTTCAATCAGTCTTCACTGAAACCTAAACCTTCATTACTGAACATCTCACCACACATGCAAACACACACATTTGTAAACGTTCAGTCTGATGAGATTCCCGTTGTGGCACAATGTGGTACCTTCACTCTCACACGGGCTTGTGTTTTCTGTGTTTTCTGTGTTTTCTGTGTGTGTGTGATCTGATGAGTGTTTCACAGTGAATGTTGTCAATGATGTGCAGAACATACGTGTGTGATTACAGAATTATTTTCTTCATCTTGATTACACCCATTAAACAGAAAGTATTTAGTGCTGTTCTCACGCTGCTCCTAGTAATTTTCCATATAAACCATCATCATAACCATCATCATACAGTTAGATTTTTACACAGTTTGTCTTGTTCTGTCAGGTGGAAGTTGTGTGTAAATATTAGATAAACTGATAACCACTAATAATCTTTCAAAAAAAATTAAGAAAGAGAGAAGGACAGACAGACAGACATGTAACATATTTTTGTGATGTTATGCTGTATACAAAACATCATCTTTTATAAGTTTATCCGATCAGCTTGCACCTGTTAACTGATCCGCAATTCAACTATAAAATAACTTTACTAAAAATTACAAGTTTAAAATAAGTTGTAAATAACATGACTAATAAAAGCAATAAATATTTGTAATATATTGTATATATTACATGTAATATATATGTAATAGACTGTCTGTCCTGGAACATAAACATAACTAAAAAACAAACGTCAGAAAATGATGAGAGGAGTAGTGTGTGTATATTAATACATGCATATATACATACAGTATATGTAAGAATAATAAAAAATAAAAGGGAGCTGTTATCATTCACATTTACATCTTACTTGTTATCAAACCTTTTAATGAACTGTACAAAACCTGCAGTAAATGAATTGAATTTCTTTAACAATAAGTTATAGTAAAATACATACCCGTACATTTTCAGAAAGTGAAACGAGACTTCAGACGCATCTG
Source organism: Botia almorhae (assembly GCA_036877575.1). Taxonomy (NCBI): domain Eukaryota; kingdom Metazoa; phylum Chordata; class Actinopteri; order Cypriniformes; family Botiidae; genus Botia; species Botia almorhae. The sequence continues at coordinate 25,524 of JAZGTJ010001773.1, forward strand.
AAGGAGACAGCAACGCGCGTCCGCTGATCACATGAACGTGCACTGCCAGCGACTCCAATAACCTGTTTTTTCCAAATAAGAGTTCAGCTTTCAGACTTTAATCCCACGTGTGTTTCAGTGTCATTGGGTGAGGAGATGTGCTGGCACACACACTGGTGCCCTCTGCTGAAACACAGACTTCCGCATCAACAACATCCTCTCACCAGTTTCACAATGACTCCAAAACACTCTCTGATTATAAGACACGCTCACACTTCTCCTCAGCTCATGATATCACATGTTTCTTCATTAGCAGGATCAGTAAAAGTTCTTTGTTTTGTTTACATGTTTTCTCACTGTTTGTTCTTTAATTCACATCCAGATATCTTTATTTTTAAGTGTGTCATTCTGTCTTACCTTTAAACATAACACACAGGCACATCTGACTGCTGTCATAAATATAGAATAATGTTTAAGGAAATGATTATTAAAATATTAGTATTGATATGTTTTATATTGTGTGCAGTAGAGTAAACATCTGAGGACGGTTTAAAGAAACAGAACACAAATTACAAATAAAAAATGACTTCAAATAAAATAAATGACTTCATACATCTATATGTGTATTTGTGTATATATGTATATGTGCATATGTATTATGTATTATGTATGTGTATAATGTATATGTGTATATGTATAATATATATGTATATATGTATGTGTGTATATATGTATATGTATAATGTATGTATGTGTGTAATGTATATGTGTATGTGTATATACGTCATTTTTACGTGTAGGCATTTAACAGACACTTATCATAAAATGACTTACAAGATGAAGAAAACAATGAAGTGATATGTGAGGCAATAAGTGCTGTACAAAGTTACAACATTTGTTTAAGACGATACCTGTTGAGAGAGAGAAGTGTTACAGGTTAAATGATAAATCTTTATGTTTTGAATAGGGAGAGCACTAACATATATTTGTCAAGTATTCACAGAAGAGACAGATCAGATTTATAGCTGTTTTTTTAATAAATGAACTATTTCTTGATTTTTCTATTTGTGTTGCTTTTTCATTGACTTTAAGTACTCTCTCTCTCTTTTTCTCTCTGTACATGTGTACTGTCTCTCTCTCTCTGTACATGTGTATGTGTGTATTTATTTATGTCCTCATTGAATAAATTACGTGAAAGTTGATGTATAAAGTAATTCAAGAATTGTTTTATACCTGTATAGTGTGTGTGTGTGTGTGTGTGTGTGTGTGTGAACTGACATGAAGTTTGAGGAAGTTGCAGACATGCGTGGGGTGTGTCTAAACCCGTCACATCTGAAGTTATGTTCAGCTGGTTTGGATTCATATGAATTAAACAGAGAGAGAGAGAGTTGACAGATCTCATATTCAGGTTTGTTGGACATTGTGATTCTTTATTTAAATTAAAAGCTCTGACTGTATCAAAGGTTGATGTTACATTTAGAAGGAAGTTGCTGATGTCTACAAACATTCTGAAATGTGTCTTTCTCTAAAAGACATTAAACGACAGAAACGTTTGTGTTTTGCTGTGGCTTGTGTATTGATGAATGTCTTATGTGAAGCTGTCACAACATTTGACCAATTCTTTAATGCTAAACAGCTTTAAGAGTTCAATGTCAAAGTAAAGCAATAAATGTGTATTTTCACTGAACACTTTTTAACATTTGTTTGCATGTGAAGTCATACAGTATCTCAGTGTGTATCTGTTTTGTTTGAGGGTCATTTATTGTTTGTACATAAGAGATGACATGGCAAAAGTGTGAGTCTTTAACATTCACAATTTCCAACATGTCTAACAAAGACAGGAAATCAGAGTTGTGTTGAGTTATTTTGTGGTTTTTCAGAGAATTCAGTGGAGTTATTAATAGTTTGTTTAGTTTGAATTCTCTGTTAAAAACTCTGCTTGTATATACTGTGGTATCAAATGCAAACCTGTCATGAAAATCTCTTAGTTAGCTTTAACATGCTAAGTGTCACTTCCTCTTCTTTAGTTGGATACTAAGTGTGTGGCAGAAGAGGTGTGTGCAATGCCTGCCTGAAGCACTGACACATCTTTTGACTTTATTTTGACCTGCTGTGTTGTTTGCAGGAGTCATCAAAGACATGGAGCACATCCAGGTGGGAGATGCTGACATGCAGTGCAGTTGTCTTTAGTCGTGAACAGTGATGCTCGCTGGCCGTACAGACAGTCTGCTGTCTGCTACTCGTATGTCTGGCTGGGGGAAAATGCTGTTTTGATTATTCATGTTATTTCAGAATCTGATGTTTCTACGTAGAAATGATCAGGATCAATAAGACATTTCCGTGTCATGTATAATTCTGCCCTTCATCTCACCACAGAGCTGATATCTGTTTGAGGAAAGTGTGCTCACCACAGCCTGTGTTGAGATGTCCGGTGATACCAGTACATTGTCATGGAAACCACCTCCTGCCGGTGTTGTTGAGACAGGGACACAATGCAGGGGCTCGGTTAAAATTCTCAAAGTGTGCTTCATCAGCAACAGCGCCAACCTGGGCAAGAACTTCAAACTGGTCAAATGTGAAAATTCCTGGAACATCAGGGTGAGAAGATAAAACATGTCACAGCCTGACCACAAGATTAATGACCACAAGAATGTGCAGCTGTTTATATAGATTACCCATCATTATTGCTGTATTTGGAATCATTTGTAAATGTAAATTAAATGTGATGTATTATATCATTCTGTAGAGAATCATTCAGTCCATCCTGGACAGCGGGCGTCTCGGCCCCAACGTCAAGTTCCCAGAATGCTACGGTCTGCTGCTCAAACACCTGAAATCAGACGAGGTTCACTGGCTGCATCCAGACCTGACCGTCACTGAGGTGGAGCAGAAGTACGAGCAGCAGCACGTCGAGGCAGAGTGGAGGTGTGTCTGTCTTCATACTCCATTGTGTGCTTCATCATGGTGAGCTCATGTGGGCGACATGAGTTTGAGTCTGGCTTGCAGTTCCTACAACAGCATTCCCTATTCTGTATCAACTATTTTCTATGAATAAAAGCAAAGAAAGCCAATATACAGTAGACTACATGTACAACAAAGTGTGTGTGTTTGTAAACGGTAGTTTTACAGTTCTGAAACTCAAGTTTGTGCATGTTAGATATGAAACGTCTCACTCTGATTATCAGATATGACTTGCGGATTCGTTATATTCCTTCTGATTTTCTGGAGAAGTTGAAGGAAGACCAAACTACAATGTTGTACTTCTACCAGCAGGTTGGTGCCTTTCAGCCTGGGCTTTTGTTTTTTTTAAATTCACTGTTCCACATCCTGATATGACACACAGAACACAGAAGCTGTTTTCAATGAAACCTAATGAGTGTTTGAAGCGCTGCCAGTTTGCACTTTCTCGTCGCTTGAATGTGCCGCAGGTTCGCTGTGATTACATGCAGCATGATGCTCACAAGGTCAGTGATGGGATGGCCCTGCAGCTTGGCTGTCTGGAGATCAGGTACAGTAATATAACATGAGATTCTCTCTTAATGAAAATATCAACGATCAGCTGATTCATTGACTTGCATTTTTTTCTAACAGAAGGTTTTATAAAGACATGAATGCCAACGGTCTGGAGAAAAAATCCAACTTTGAGCTGTTGGAGTGAGTATCATGTTCTGATACATTTAACCAACAATAAACACAATATGAAAAACTGCCCAACGGAATAAAGCTGTTTCTGTTCCGCTTAGGAAAGAGGTGGGCCTGGAATTGTTCTTTCCCAAACCGTTAATTGACAATATGAAGGTGAAACATTTTCTTCATCTCCTTCAGAGTTTTTTTTTATATTAAAAGTACACTCTAAAAACAAAGGTGCTACCTGATACCATAAAAATGTTGTTTTTGACTATAAAGAACCTTTCACATCTGCAGAACCGTTCTGTTTCACAAAAGGTTTATTTGTCATGATACAAAAGTTCTTTAGATGATCAGAAAAGAAGCGCTTCTTCTTTGACACCGTATGACATAAAACAATCTTGGGTAGCAGCTTTATTTGAAGAGTGGAAACAGTAAGGATGAAAAGTGTTGATGTGTTTGCTCTCTCGTCTGGTGGATCTCAGCCGAAGCAGCTGAGGAAACTCATCCAGCAGACGTTCCAGCAGTTCGCTCTCCTGAAGGAGCATCAGTGCATCCTGAAGTTCTTTGAGACACTGTCAATCTTCTCCAGTTTTGATGATGAAGTGTTTCCTTGTGAGCTGGTGGTGAGTTCTCCAGTGTGACTTGTGAAGTTGAATTCGTTTAAAAAACAGCAGCGATACGTGTAAAGCTGCTGCATCTCACAGCGTCATCATTTCTAAATTCTGTAATGATGTGTCTGTCTCATTTATGTCTCGTTCTGCCTGCAGCAAGGCTGGAGTGTGTCTGTGGATCTGGTCATTGGTCCGAAAGGTATTCGGCAGCGCACAGACAAAAGTTCAGTGGTAAGAGAGTTAGTGTGTTTGGTTGCTCAAGCTTTACATTGACAAGTGTCATTCAACACTTTTGTCTGTGAACTGACCACAGTGGAAAAATTCTGCATGTTTCCTGTATGTAGCAACACATCTGTTGCCTCTCATTTAGTCATTTTAAAAGTACAGTTCAGAATTAAACGTATTGTACAGTATGTGTGTGTTTAAAAGTGTATTAATATGTGACTCTTGTCATGTTCTCACTAGCCGGTCTGTCTAGCCACTTTTTCACAAATCAGGAGTATTAAATGCTCCCAGCAGAATGACAGCAAAGCGCTGGTACATGTAGATATAGAAGGAGCAAAACAGGTAAAGACCAGACGTGTGTTCAGACATATTTGCTGCTGGACTTGATTTCTATAGACCATCAGTTTAACACTATTAAGAAATGTCACAGCCTGTGTCACTTTATATTGCAGCCGTTGTCTATAAGCACTGCGTCTCTGGCCATCGGAGAGAACATGGCTGATTTAATTGATGGTTATTGTCGTTTAGAGTGCGGCGCCAGGGCGTCTTTAATAGTGCGACCCAGTAAAGGTACATGTGTGTGAGTGTGTGTCAGGGTGTGTGTGTGTGTTTAATGTTGACAGCTCAAACATTCTTGTTTCACATTCACCAGCAAATAATCCCACCATCATCACATGCCCTAAATAAATAAAACCACCATCAGTCTAAAAACATTCTGCTTGCTATTGTTATTAGATATGTTACATCTATCATTGACTAACAGCAGATTAACTCTTGTGTTGAGCAGACAGAGAGAAGCATTCTCTACCTCCGTTACCCTGCAGGTAAGCCAAACACTTTATTCCTTTTTATTTTTTTTGCACATGTTTATGAAGCTGTATAGAACTGAGACTTCTCATTGTCTTGCCCTAGTTTAAAGTTTGATATGAATTGTATTGGGTTTATAAAACTGTACGATATGAAATGTAAAATTATAGTTAAATGATTGATCTCAATAAACCTGTTTAACCTTACATTGAACAGTGATAATGACTGTACCAGTTCTGCCAGGGAAAGAAAAAGTATGTAATCTAAAAGTATCCATATGGTTCATGGTATATAGATTATTTCTGAAAGATGGATTGTTGAACAATCTTTTCCTTCTGTTTGTACAGGTTCAGATATATATGCAGAAATTCCAGAAGATAAACCAGTTACAAGTAAGAACATATTTCACAACTTTTTCTGATATTGATCAATATCAATTATTGATAATCAGTTTTCATACAATGTCAATCCAATAAATCATCTGTCAGAAACAAGAAATGTAAGCAGTGCATCCCTGTTTAAAACTCTGACTGGTTACCCTTTAAACTAGTCCCCAGAGTCTGTGACAGTCTCTGGACTAGTAAACAATGAGAAAATGGACAAACTTGTTTTGCTTAAATAAATAAATCCCCTGACTGTGATTCTGCACAATAAGAACAATAAGGAATTCTGTAGCAAACAGAGAACACACAAACACACACTAGAGTGAGACAGGTTGTGTTTGCAGATCATTTTACACAGTGAAACTCTACAATTAAATCACCTTATATTTCAGCTGGTGAAATGAGCTTCTCTCGACATGATGTCGCTCTCGGTCGGATTCTGGGGGAAGGTTTTTTTGGAGAGGTGCATGAAGGAGTTTACAAGAGCAAAGTTAGTGAATCAATCCCACACCTACAGACACCAACCCACATCACAGCCGTCCAGAACACAAACTGTTGTGACTTGTGTTTTTAGACCGGCGAGAGAATAAGTGTAGCAGTAAAAACATGCAAGGACTGTTCAGCTGAAGTCAAGGAGAAGTTCCTGAGTGAAGCTTGTGAGATTTGTCATCTTCCACCCGCAGAACTCATGATGTCTGAATAAAACAATCATAAATGATTTTAATCTTCACTGTCTTCACGCAGTGATGATGAAGAAATTAGACCATCCACACATTGTCAGACTCATAGGGATTATAGAAGAGCATCCAGTCTGGATTGTGATGGAACTCTATCAGTATGGAGAGGTGAGATCTGTTACAAGGCTTGTGAAAGCACTCGTGTACGATGTTATGCAATACTCTTAATCACATTTGACTCTAATACTATTTCCTCCATGTTTCCTTCAGTTAGGAAATTATCTAACAGAGAACCAGCACAAACTGTCCAATGTCACTCTAATCCTGTTCAGCCTGCAGATCAGTAAAGCTCTGGCGTATCTAGAGGGCGTCAACATGGTGCACAGGTACAAGAATACAGCTGAACATCCATCCTCGCAGCAGAAAACACAACACACATTAACAGCATAAACAGCTCCTGGTGGCATTATTTATACCTGATGTGTGTTTGCACATTTTAGCATTTTACTTGAACAGTGTTTGCTTTACTTAACAAAGTACACAATTCACTTATTTACATTCTGTATATCTAATGTGTTCAGAGACATAGCAGTAAGAAACGTGCTGGTCGCTAAACCAGACTGTGTTAAGCTGGGAGACTTCGGCCTGTCCAGATACATTGAGGAAGAGGAGTATTATAAAGGCAAGACTTTAATTCCAACTGACTCAATGTCACACATCTGATTTGAATCTCACCTCCATTTTATTTGAATCACATTGAATCACATTTGTATAATGCAGTGGGATTTTTCTCTGAGCTCATGTGACAATGTTTGTGTCTCTCTGAAGCGTCTGTGTGTCGATTGCCTATCAAATGGATGGCTCCTGAGTCCATCAACTTCAGACGTTTTACATCAGCCAGTGATGTCTGGATGTTTGGTTAGTGACTCTGAAACATGACACAACACATTAGACTGCTGACTCCTCCAAACGTGCTTCGTCAGGTTTAGACCACTTCTGAATCTGAATCACTGCTTACATTGAGCAATAAATCAACATGATTTTTCAAACCTTTATCATATGTTGAATTCCAGCTTCCTGTTGTCAAAAACATGCATGTCTCAATAGAAAACAACCAGACGTTTTTGAATGTTTGAAAAAGAAACAATCACACTTAACACATCCACAGTTGTTGAGCACATGTTGGACTTCTCATGTAAGAATGACTTCCTATGGTCTTCTTCAAGCTGTTTGTATGTGGGAGATCATGAGTCGAGGCCAGCAGCCGTTCTTCTGGCTGGAGAACAAGGATGTGATCAATCAGCTGGAGCAGGGCGTCCGTCTGCCCAAACCTGAGCACTGCCCGCCCACCCTCTACTCTCTCATGACCCGCTGCTGGTCCTATAACCCCCGCGAGAGGCCCAGCTTCACCCAGCTGGTGTGTAAGCTCAGGTACTGCCCCCATCATCTGTAAGATACACGGTGTCCATGATGACTGTAACACACTCAAGATCAGCAGAAGAATGTACATTGTCTGGATGAAAGAATATCAAACTTCATCAAAACTCACAGTGCTACATGTTACATATACAAACTTACACATAGTCAACCTACTAGAGGAAGTTATCTAAGAAGTAGTCCAACTATAGGCCACTATATACTTTACATAAACTTTTGTATGCTACGTAAACATACTTTGGGTTTACACATGATAAAGTATGTAAAACATGTAGTGCAGTGGTGCAGGAGACAAAGAGAGCAGACATGAGCAGTGCAGTATTTAAAGGGTTAAATCGTGCAAAAACTGAAAATCTTCCATCACGTCCACTCACAATGTTCCTCCATTAAACACAAAGAGAGAAAAGTATTTTGTGCAAGTCAAAGTCTTAAGTGACTGAAACAACATAAACAACATGAACAACTTAAAGGTGAGTAAACGCTGAGTTAAGGGTGAGCTAGTAATTTTCTTCATGTACTAGTTAAAGATGTGATAATCTTCTGCTCACAGTGATGTCTACAGAATAGAGCAGAAAGTGGAGGCAGACCAGCAGAAAGAACGATCTCGCTCTGTCAAAACTCTCTTCAAATCATCATCTGTGGACGCGCCACCAAAGGTTTCATTTTCTCATTGTTTTCTCTTCCTTTTGTTCTCATGCTGTTTCTCATCTCAGTTCTTTCTGCCTCTTTTTCTTTATTCTTCTTTTCTGAAAAGCCGTCAAGAATGAGATCAACAGGTTTCAACACTCTTGGCTCACATCTGCATATCCAGGTATTTTTTTTGTAGGTTGTAAGTAGATTTGCGTTGTAACATTGTGTCAACAGGTCATTGAAAAATCACAAATCACATAATATCTCAATTGTGTGACAGCAGTGAGATTAAATAGAGACTTTTGCTGAAGCTTTTCAAATGTTTCTCCTGAAACAAACTTCTCAACAATGTCTCAAACTGAGCTCAGATGTGCCAAATTATCAAAGTATGCAATCAAAAAACAGAGATCTGAACACTTACTAAAACATTTCTCATAAATGTCTCAGACCAAATTACAGTTTTTATTAATTGTGTCCATTTTTAAGCAATCTAAGGAAACATAAAAGAGTTTACATTTTTAAATATACTTAAATGAAACAATGAATAACAACGTTATATGTGGGGTGCGTATGGAATGACATATTTAGCTCTGCTGGTAATGCATGTAAAATTACAATATTACATTTTGTGCTGTTACTATAATCAGTCATAAAGTTCATAATGTTCACAGATTATCTAGGTCAACTCAAGTCATTTTCAGCATGTGTGGTTTTGACCTGTGCGCCAGTCATTGTGTGTTCCGCATGTTATTGTGTGAATATGTTTTTGTGTGTGGTTTCATTTCGTCTGTCTGTGGGTTTTCGGGTTTGCACAATTTTCCAGCTACCCGAGTCTCTGTGCGTTAGCACACCATCCCTCACGAGTCCCCCAGACAGCCACTCTGCCCTGCTGTCCAGCCTGACCATGCTGCCCCGGTCCGCCCGCCGCGGCAGTTTGGGGGTAAGAGCCCATCAGAAAGCTTTATATCAGGAGCTTCATCCATGTTCTATATCACTGTAAATCATGTTGTACATCCAGTGTTCAATGAATCTGCACACATATATGATAAATATATCACTGAGGTTAGCAGACACTGTCCAAAAACCTTCATCCACGGAACATTCTGGTGAACTGTAACTCTGCCCACACAAAACACAAGTTTCCTCAGGTGTGCTATTAGTATACCGTCTTTAAATAACTTTTGAAGTACTTCTCACAAAGAGAGACATGTGGAACGTTTGAGTTGTAATTACTTACACATGACTGTGTGTGTGTGAAGGAACGGGTTCTTTCAGAGACCTGCAGGAGAGAAGACACTCAGCGACTCTGGGATCTGGAGCGCCAGCACGTGCAGGAAACTTTGAGGAGGCAGAAGCTGGAAATGCTGGAGGACAGACAGTGGCTGGAGAAGGAAGAGAAGCTTCTGGTTGGTCATCAGTAATCATTTGTGTTGTGATGCAGCACAATGTTTAACAGTGTATATGAATCCTCTAACAGACCCACTCGTCATGCTGTGTTTACTGTCAGAAACAGTTGAGAGCTTTTAACATTATGGATGTAGTTAAAGAAGGGAATGAATTCATTCAGTTTGCAGTGCTCATATTCTCTGTAATGTGTCGGGTCGGTTCTCCTCACTGGTTTAATTTTCTTACTCTGGATGAGATGCAGACAGAACCACCAACAAAGTCTAAATTCATAAGAAAGGCGGTGCAGGGACATAATAAGCTTCATTTGTGGAATTCAGAAAAGTTCGAAATAAATGACAAGAGTTGTGAAAATGCAATATTTGCAATCGCAGACGTTCATATCCAGACATGATTTTATTTCTCAGAGGACACACACATTAGCCAAAACACAGCAGGTCATTTATTCTGTTTTTAACCTCTTAGGTTATGCAAATGCACACAATTTAAAAGCACAAAGTACATCCGTGAAACAGGCAATTTAGCAAACCTCCTCAGGGAAAACCTGTGCTGTTCAAATACAGCTTAAAGGTGAACGAGTCATTTGTGCCCCACCAGCATCACCAAACTGAACAAAAATAACGACTCTCATCCATCAAACAGTCTCTGTCTGATGTTTGAGAGCTGGTGGAGAAACAGCGTTTACAGTTGTGGGAGAAATTAACTGGTGAATAAGTTCTAGTTTGTACTAATTTGATTAAACTGGGATGGAAGAAAGTATTTTAACATACGAGTGTAATTATGTAAATATATGTTTTATCTTTCAGGATCCATTTGCCAATGACAACACAAAGGTTAAAGTATTAATATGTGCTAAATATAGAACATCTTTCAGAACATTTTCAGCGGCCTCTTCTGATCATAACTGACTTACATTGACCTCTTCTGTCTTTCAGATGTCTAAAAATGAGACAGAACAAGGTTGGTTAGTTTCTGTTTACACACAACTGATCCTTTGCTGAACCCTGTCTAAAAACTTAACTGTTGCAATATTATCAGAGAGTTGCGTTCTACTTACCACAGCAGAAAATATTCTTTATCATTATTATATAATCTGTGTTTTTATCATCTTAATGGTCTTATGTGCATGTCAAAGCTTCTGCTAATGTTCTCTGCTAATTGTTTCTCTCACAGATCATGTCCAGGGTCCACCAGAGAAACCTCTCCGGTTGTTCGCTCAGGTAACTGCTCTCCTGATGTGCTTATTGATGAGGTAAAGCCACAGAGGTTCTGAGCTCTTTGAGGAGAACCGGTGAAGGTGTTAGTCATACTAAATAAAATGTAGTTATTAACCGTTAGGCCACCAGTTTCTTTATAAAGCATTGCAACATGTTTTAAATCATGCCTGGATAGATGCGCAACACATGTCCTAATGCTGAGTTCTCCCGACCATCACAGCCAGCACCCACAGCTGAGCTGGACCGCACAGATGATAAAGTCTACCATAATGTCATGGAGATGGTCAAGGTGGTGGTCCAGCTGAAGAATGATGTCAACACATTACCAGCCTCAGAGTATGTCAACATGGTGAAGGTCAGTGAACTCCAGTTCAGTTTTTTGAGAAACGCTGTTCTAAAATCAACACACATGATTGTTGTTCTTTTATTTGCTAGTCAGTAGGAATGACGTTGCGCAGTTTAATCCGCAGTGTGGATGACATCCTCCCAACACTGCACGAGTCCATCAGAACGGAGGTGATGTCACTCAGACACTGTCCTGAATCACACACCAAAAATACAGCCACAATATTAGTGAGCCACACCATTCATCATCATTTATTCTCGAACTATAATGGACATTAACATTTAATTATCAGACCATAAAATGTGGGTTCATGTAAAACATTGTACTGTATTATTTATTTAAGACAAACATACAACGTTTTGTTCATATTTAAGGCTGCAATCCGTAACTTTTGCCTCTCTATCACCAGTTTGAACCCTAACATTTAAGTACTTTTCATTACGTATGACATTACCTGGAAAATCTGAGCTGACAGCTCAATTTATACATTGACTCGTGGTAAGGAGACAGTTCTGAATGCTTATCTGTCATGTACTTCAGCAACTGATTTTTGTTCATTTATAAAACCAGAAAAAGTAACAGATTGCAGCTTTAAAGACACGTTTGAACTAAACTTCAGTTTCACAAAAACAACATTTGTAAAGATTTAATTGAAAACTTTGTAAATGTTGCTGTTTGTCTCACAGATTGAAGGAACTGAGAAGCTGCTGAATAAAGATTTGTCTGAGCTGATCAGTAAGATGCGTCTTGCTCAGCAGAACGTTGTCACGTCTCTGAAGGACGAGTGTAAGAAACAGATGCTGGCGGCTGCTCACACGCTCGCCATGGACTCCAAGAATCTCCTGGATGCTGTGGACCAGGCCAGAGTACGAGCTAATGTAGCCAAACCAGTCACCTCAAATCCTGATCTCTGACTGGAAGCTGGAGGGCTGTTTTATTCATCAAGGAAGACAGTGGATACATTATATTTGGTACAACTCAATGTATTTATGTTAATGAAAGCAGTGCTTTCCACATCAAATATGAGGAATTTAGTTTTTTTTAGCTTGTCTTCATTTCAAAAGTCTGTGTATTTTTAGAGAAAATAAACATATTTCGAATGACGGAGATACTTTTAATATGTCTGTATTTTCTCTTTACAAACAACACAGTCTTATGAGTCCTACATGTAGAAAATGAGTGACAGAATTTCCACTCCTTTGACCAATTAAATTCCACGACACCTTCAGTTTTTTAATCACTTTAACTATTTAAGTGCATAACTATCGGGTGAGGTTTTTATAAAGAAACATTATAAAGTCAAGCATATAAACATATATAAAACGTTTAACCATTCTTATTCGATTTTATTTACATGTCTTTTTCAGTTCTAGAAGTCATAATTCTGAGGAAGAAGTCATAAAAATAATTAAAAGTAAACATGAAAGTTTATAAACACAGAACAACACTCGTGTCAATGTAAAATACATGGTCCAGCCAATCAATAGATGTTAAGCATGTTAAGCGTAGGTGCGTCATATGTTTATTTACTAATAACTGGATTCTCTTTACATTCTCTGTCGCCGGGAGTGAGGAATATAGTACATATAATATTGTGTAAAATATGCTGCATTAATAGAGTGTGCTTTGTGCGACTACACCTGGATTAGTTCCATACTAGTTTCCGTTACCCGGTTAACTCCGTTGTGCGTTTAGGGCTGAACTAGTTCATATTTATAAGGTAAGCCTTCGCTGTAGCACGATTCGTTCATTCGCCGGAAATTACATGACGGTTAGCCAATGGGGATCTGAGCGCGTCGCGTTGCGTGATACATTATTCATTAGTACCACCTTCGCTATAGTAGCTGTGGTTCTTCTCCTAGAGTTCCGGCGTGAGTGTAGCGACCCAGAACTTCTCTCTGTATAACCTCTTCATATATACTCTTCATCTGAGACATCTGCGGTACAGGGTCAACAGCACTGAACCGCATTTAGCCTCACACTGAGACCTTTGTTCTGAAACATTGTTATGTGTAATGATTTTACTGCTCTGCGTTTCTTTGGCTTGTCCGTTTGCAGGAGAAGGGAATACAAACAGTTTCTGATGAGGCTTTGTGCTTGAGTGTTTGGGGGCTGTTGTCACCCCTCCACAAGCCCCAGAGTTTTTTGCACTTAATATTATTTCATGGTATGTGTCTTTTATTTCATTTTATTTTAGTATCAGTTTTATTTCAAACTCTCAGGTGATTAACATTTAATTCATTCAGATATGACATGCATCTGAAATATATACATACAGTGCCTTGCAAAAGTATTCATACCCCTTGAACTTTTTCACATTTTGAAACTTAAATGTATTTTATTGAAATTGTATGTGATAGACCAACACAAAGTAGCACATAATTGTGAAGTGCAGGGGCGGTTTTAGGCATGGGCGCCTATTATCTATGATACCTGTGCTGAAGGAGCCGCACAGAAGCTGATCGAGCGGGGGGAGGGGGCGCGGCGCGCAGTGGTCGGGGGGCGCCGGGAGGGAGTCTCGCCCGGGGCGCAATTCAATGTAAAACCGCCACTGGTGAAGTGGAACGAGAATGATATATGTTTTTTTAAGCAAATAAAAATCTGAAAAGTGCGGCATGCATTTGTATTCAGCCCCCTGTACTCTGATACCCCTAAATAAAATCCAGTGCAATGAATCTGTCTACAGAAGTCACCTATTTAGTTAATAGAGTCCACCTGTGTGTAATTTAGTCTCAGCGTAAATACACCTGTTCTGTGAAGGCCTCAGTGGTTTGTTAGAGAACACTAGTGAACAAACAGCACCATGAAGACCAATGAACTCAGCAGACAGGTCAGGGATAAAGTTGTGGATAAAGTTTAAAGCAGGGTTAGGTTATAAAACAATATCCCAAGCTTTGAGCATCTCAAGGAGCACTGTTCAATCCATCCTATTAGGTCTTCTCAACTGTTTGAAGAGCAGATCATGATCTGAGCTGAATCTGCTGTGCTCTGAATAAGATCAGAGAAGATGAGTTCTGCTCATTGTTATGGGGATGAGGTGGTTTTGTGGTGTCTAAAAGGTTGTAGGTTCACACGTAGCTTTTTTTGAACACAGCACATAACCTCAGGCTTTTCCTGAGAGATTTTGTCTGTGGCAAAAACGCAGATGGCTTTGAGTTACGAGGTTCCTTCAACAGGAGGATGAACGTTATCCTAACGTTATGAATGTTAGTTAATATTTGCTCATGTTGGGTTAGTGGTTTAAACAAACCATGTTAATCCACCCCAATGTGCAACTTGTGCCAGTCCAGACATGACCATTACACCAAATCAAACAGAAACCCAAGTTATATCTATAGAGCACAATATCTTTTTACCCTCTTATACTGATATCATCTCAATATAAATCACCCACCTGGACACCCTAACAACCACATAACACACTAAACTCCACTGAGAATACCTTAGCAACTGCATAGAAACACCCTAGCATTGTGGTTCAGCCTTGGCAACATCACTGAACATTTCTTCATAAAATATATAAATGTAGTTGTTTGTGATGGATTCAGACCAGTCAAGCCCTCAGATTCCTCCACCCAGTTATAATCAGCAATGGCTTCATTTCTTAAATTTGCATTTTAATTCTGGTTTTACTCCAAGAAGTTTTTGTCTTTATTGTTACAGTTTGTAAACTTAAAGATCCCATGAAATCAGAAATGGAGTTTTGTAACTAGGAAGTTGAGGAAGTTGTGTGTGTGTGTGTGTGAAGTGTTTTTTCAAACATGAGTTTAGTTTACTATTTAGGGTAAACTATAAACTGTTTAGGGATTAACTAGGTTACAACAAAGAAAACAAATGTACCATTTTAACCCTGGAAACTGTGTTAAGAGGTGGAATGGTGCGGTCAGTGCTGAGTGACCGGGTCATAATGAGGACTCTTAAAGTCCTCTCACCCAGAGCACATATAAAACTGATTATATGTGGAAAGAAAACGGTTTTACTTAAGCGTATGTTTCTGTAGACGTTACATGTGTTATTTAGTGACATTTACACACAGTCAACAGTTGCACAATGCCGCCATCTGCTGGAGATGCTCAAAAAACATTCACTTACGTGTATTTTTTATTGTAAATATATTCTGTCTTACTCTAAAACAATCTGTTGTGTTAAATGTGTTTTAATATTCGTTGTGGAAATTCCTAACCAATCAAATGACAGCAGAATCAAAGAGTCTCTGATCAAATGACCCACAGTTGTCATGGAGGACTCAGGCAGAAACAGACATTTGTGGCTCGCCGGCCATGACTGCTATTCAGAGCATGTGCTAGAAACACTTGCCTTCTCATTCACCCAATATCTGAAAGGATGAGAGGTGGAGACTAACCGTATCCCAGCTGAATATCAGGCTTTAGAGAGAGGTGATATTTCTGGAGGAGAAGAGCCACCTGCCGCGCACACCATGTGCAGACCCAACAATGAAAAATGAGGTTGAGTTATTCACAACTGCTGCCTCATCTGTGCCTCTGAGGATCGACTGGAATTTCATTGGTAGCTTCAGTCTGGTGGTCTGGAGTTGAGCTTCCCAACGGTTTTCACTTCATCATCCAGACCTCACACTGAACATCAAGCAGGAACACAACATAGTATTGCAAGTGTTTATCAAACTAAATGTAAAACACTCAATTTTCATTAGCTCAACAATCTGCCAAATGACAGTTTAATTGGCTGCATGACCCTCAACAATCTGATTCCGGCAGTGAGGAACATGAGCTGAAGGGTTGTTTAGCTCTGTGAATTAAATGGCTTTTTTGACTGTGTGTTGGCTCGCTGGTTTCTCACTCCTAACAGATGTCAGTTGCTTTTGGAATCTGGATGTTTTATCACTTACTTGTTCCTGAACTCAATAAAACCCATCGTATCCTCTATCTGTCACATCCTCACTTATATATGCTCACAGCAGCAGTTACAGCAGCTGTAGTTGTAGCACGACATCCTATTAAACTCTCTATATAATCTATAAAGTATAGATGTAGTTCTGATGTCATATAGGTGACTCACACAAGACTATTATATGCTATATGCTACTAACAGCTTTAGAAGATGGTAAAGGCATGTGCACAGAGTTTCATCACAGTAAACTAGTGGTGTTTGTCAGTTGACAGAATTGTTTGTTTTGGGTGAAATGTTCCTTTAAGACAGTGCTGAAAATTATTCATTCATTAACATACACCATACTAGCCCATGAGAAAATGTAGAATTCAGATGGATTACCAACAGCTCAAATGTGTTTAAGATACAACCCAACATTACCCAGAATGCATTAGCAGCCCCTTATCGTCACACTCACTGATGAGACAACAGCCTGTTATCTGCTGTCAGAATCCTCACCTGTTTTGAAGCGTTGATTACGGCCCCTTTGACCTCAGGAAGAGAAATGTTCACAGAAGCAGGTCTTTAAGACGTCTGCTCGTGTAGAACAGCTGTATCATCACAGCAACTGCTCGGCAAACACAGAACTGGTACAATCTTGTACACTAATGAGTCTACAGGCCCATGTGAGGAGGCCATCAGTGGATTCCTGCTGAAGTGCTGAATGTGGAGCAGACATCATTTAAAAACAGTGATCGAATCTGGACATAGCTCATCTTAATGTATGATTTCCACTTACACAACATGTTTTAACTCTAATATAACTTACAAAGTGTGGACTATTTTTTATAAATGTCAGATTGAGGAAATTTGTAAGCTATAAAAGTTTATAATTTTATTTTAGATTTAATAGCAATATCACTCAAACAATGGTTTGATTTTTCAACTTTACCTTTTTGTATTTTTTTTTACTGTTTTACTATTGAAATGTAAATGGTTTTTTAAGTTTAAATAGTATTTTATATTTAACAAGGTGATCTCCTCAACCAGTGCTTACTATGACAACATAACAACATGTTCTGCTATTAAAGGTCAGTGTGTAAATGAACGATTTCATGGATAACAGTAAAATAAAAACCTTTATACATAAACAGACTTTCTAAAGCAACAGTGCATTGGGGTGAAAGTGTGACATTTAACTACAGTATCTGTACAGTACTGTCTGATTGAGCTGATGGCTTTGTGCACAACACTGAATGAGGTGTACACATGAACACGAGGAGCTCAGGCTATTTACAGCTTCTGTGTGTCACTGAAATAGAGCTGGTGTTGAATTTCAACATGAGCTGCTCTTTCTGTTCATCACCTGTCTGTCTCCAGCCCAGCTGAGTTTAGGACACAGGTGTGACCTCTCAGTCATTATGAGAGCTCCGTTCCTAACCTGAGAAACACACACACAGAAATACAGAATGTGATTGTGTTTAAGTGCTCTGCTATCAAAGAATATATGAAATGGCCTTTCTTTACATTGCACACAATGTGGACTAATTAATGTGAACACACCCTCTGAGGTTTGTAGAGAGCACTTCACAAAAACATAAACTTCTTCAGCATCAGTTGTTCTCCAGAAACCCTTTTCTTACACACAGTCCCAGTAAAAGCACGTCACAGTTGTCCAAGACCCTCCTTTCTGAAGATGCCCTTTCCACTCTCTGAAAGCGTGTGCTGTGGAGAACAGCTGAGACGTGTGACTTCACAAGCTGCTGGCTCTGTCAGACTGCTGAGGGTTGGGAACAGCAGGTTCAGGAGAAGCCCAGGCCTCTAAACGACACCAACAGGTGGAAGGCCGCCAACAAAGGGGAGGGCGAGCCATAGAAAAGGCCGGGAAAGCAAGCCTGGCCTGGACACAATCCAGGAGCTGCGAACAGAGGACGTTACACATGGAAGAAAAGAAGAGAGTGAGAGACTGACAACACTGGACGAGCTCGGACCTTCATAATCAGACTGAAGACCTGAATTGAAGGGCAAGTAATGTGGGAAACTGGGTGCTTGTGTACACTTTTTTGGGTCTCATCAGTGCTGTTCGGTTTAAGGTTAAACACAGAACCAGCTCCTGGTTAAGTAATATCTCTACTGCTTTGTCCTGTTTTAGGCTTTTTGTTGGTGTATTTTAACCAGGAAATATTACTGTCGTCAAATTTAAAAAGTGTAAAACAATTTCATAGACAAAATGTCTAACAGGTCAAAACTCCTAAAGAAAGTCAGAAGACAAGGATAGAGATGAAACACATTTGGAAAGTTGACATTCCTGTTGTTAGAAGCCATCAAAAACCATCTGAATCAGCATTTCGCTTAATTAGCTCATATTAATTAATCAAGGCATATAATGATTTAAAAGGGTGAAAAACACACTTCTCCCTTAAATACATATTAATCTGAGATCTTAAAACAGTACGTTTATGAAGACGTGTTAACTGCGCATGTTCTTCACTCATCACAGATATATCAAAACAATCAGCTTTTGTACTTTGGGTGAAAGTTTCATTGGAATTGTTTTCTCCACAGTAACTAAATTCTGAACATCCGGAATCTCTGTGGTCTCCTTCCAGCATCTGTCTGCTGCTCTCTGAGGTCACACACTTCCTTATATCCCCATATACAGACTCAATCTATGGAATGTACGGAAGTGTGTGGCCACAGAGAGACATCAACATCAACTGAATAACTATCTCAACTCAAGTCTGACTGTTCTGAAGAATCACATTGTAGAACATTACAAAAGGTCAATTATGTCAAAGTCAGACACATTGTTGGAGGAGCACATGGTCAGCAGATCCAGTGAAGCAGAACTCATGTCTGACTGACACAACACAGGTGGAGCCCATGAGCACTGTTTACTCTCAGAAATAGCTGGGCAGGTGGGGGTGGGCTAATTCTGGAGAGCTACTTCTAGGAGAACATACCGGAACATGAATGTCACTCCCCTGCAACAAGAACATCTTCAGCTTTCAGAGTCAAAGATCAGATGGTCCTAAACACAGAGCAATGTCCTAAATAACAAGCAGTGTGTCATTTCAATTCATGTGTTTGGATTATAATCAACTGTTAACTGCTGATGTTTGAGGAACAGTGAGTGTATCTTCTGCTCACCTAAATAAATATGATGATTAATTTATCAGAGGTGAAGAGCTGAGCAGGAAACACGTTTTAGTTGCTGGTAAAACGGAACCAAGTCGGGTGTTTCTGAGAGGTTTGGTCCCTTTCAACCAGCTACTGCGTCGTGATTTCATCCAGCAACACACACATCTCATTCCGGAGCAAACGACAGATGACAAAACCATCCAAAACATGAGATCCGTCATTAACTATCACAAAGACACATGTGGTGTTTCGATTTAATGTCACTGCTGTGTAGTGTAAAAGCTTGTCTCTGCCCTCTACAGGACAGAGCTGGAAATGCTTGTTGAATGAAGCAATAAGAAGGCAGATCAAGTGTTGCCCAAACAAACATAAAATACATCAGAGAAACATTTAAGTGCTGTTGTAGAAAATGATCAACACTGACCTCTCAGCCAATCAGATTGGTGCATCAGTACTAATTGGGGTCTAACAATGAATTCATTTCTTCATAACGTACATTGTGTTCCACTGTGTTACAAACATCTCGAGACAATGTCTTCAATAAAAGGCTAAAAACATCTTTATTTTAAAAACCAAAGGCCACTTGACAGTTTGTCAGATCAACAATCTGTGTACAAATATCAGAAAGCAAACGAACCATACAAAAAATACAGTACATAAATAATCATTACACCAGCTGACAAAGCAAAGATCATCAGTGCTGTGCTTGATTTATCCCTGATTGCACTGAACTCAACTAACTACCCATGATGCATTTCACCACACAGACAGTTTTGTAACAATACGTAACTGGACAAAATCGCAGAGCCGTCTCAGTGTCAACACCATGATGCATTAAAGATCTTTTTGTGATCTGTCAACAAAATCTTCTGTTTAATAAAATCATGAAAGATCTTATTGTGTGGTGCATGAACTGCTTTATGAGTTCTCAATGGGTGAGAAAAGTAAAATTTCATAGAATTCCATGTGATTGTTTTCCAAGGAAATTTTCACAGTAGGTTTCACACTTCTAAATTAAACTGCAAGAACTATCATTTKAAATCAAACAAAAGACACACACACACATACACACACACACACACACACACACACACACAGACATGAAGGTCATATTTCATTTACTGTTCAAAAGGAAAAATACAAGTTATTATATTTTGCATAGTGAAATAATCCCTTGTGTAGGACCATTTATAAATTGTGACATTTGTGAAATCAAGTCATGCAAAATAAATGTTTCTTCCATTTTTCTTTTGATTTGGGGGTAAAATGCGAGCCGCTTGTGATGAGTGTTTAGAATGCCCCGCCCCTCTGATCAGTGCAGCATTTCACAGTGGCACCCAGAAATTAATTTACAGTAAATAAAGGAAATGAGGTTCAGTGTGTCCTCATTAAAAGGCAACATTACTGTATTATTGTGCATAAGCAAAGACTTCAGTGTAATCAACCCTACAGCTGCTTTTCCAGCCTTCAGTCTTGTGATCGGTTCACTGCCATATCTCCTTCATGTAGTACATCAACCAGAACCTCTGACAGCAGAAACCCTGTAACGATCATGACCAAGTCAAAGTTCACCCTATAAACACACTGAATAGTCTATGTGTAGCACCACTGAGATTTTCTGCCATGTGACACACACACACACACACACACACACACGAGAATCTAATTCTCATTTGTTTTCCAATGCAAATAAAATAATTTGTAAATTTTCATACAGCGTGGCAATATTTGCTATTCTGACATGAGTTTCACTCAAATAAAACTGACAGTAATTTCTCACTGTTATACAGAATCACCTCTGAGAAGAGAATGTTTGGCAAAACATTTCATGGCTTGTTTATTTGCTTTTATTTTGGAGGGAATCATGATCTGTGTTTCTGTCCGATCTGCCCAAAAAAGCATTCATGTGCTCTTTTGAGTTTGTGGTGAGATGATCAGCTGCTGGAAACACAGATGCAAAAACAATCAAAGTCCACATGAAGGAACAGCAAACTGGCCGTGTGACTGCACACCTGTGTTCATAAGACATCTGGACAGACAGACCGCACTACATCTCTCCTTCCTCCTCCTCCTCCTCCTCCTCTTTCTCTGGCAGCTGTGTTTTGATCCAGCCCTCGGCTGTGTGGCCGTGTTTCTTCTGGTGTCGTTTGTAGTTGTCCCAGTGGCCCGTGGTGTAGCCGCAGTCTGGACACTTGAAGGGTTTCTCTCCGGTGTGTCGCAGCATGTGTCTCTTCAGGTTCATGCTCTGGTTACAGCTGTAGCTGCAAACGTTACACTGGAAGGGTTTGGCACCCGAGTGGATGCGCTCGTGGCGCTTCAGATTGGCCAGATTGCCGCACGCGTAATCACACGCCCGGCACTTGTAGGGCTTCTCACCTGTGTGCACGCGGTGGTGTCGTTTGAGGTTGTCAAAGTGTGCTGACGCGTAGCTGCACTGTGGGCACTTGTAGGGCTTCTCGCCGCTGTGTGTCTTCATGTGCCGGGCGAGGTGGTTGGGGTACTGCGTGACAAACGGGCAGGAGGTGCAGGAGTACAGCTTGTCGCCCTTCTCAGGGCTGGTGGGGGAGCTTTTGGACAGCATGTCCAGCGTACACTTGCTGCAGATTTGCGGCGCAGCTCCATCCTCGTCCTCCAGCACCAGGCCGCACACATGGCACGTGAAGGGAAACAGCAGCTCAGGCAGGGGGTCGGACTCTGGGGCGATATCCTCAGCGTCCAGCAGGGCAGCAGGTTGCGGGTTTGTCCGGAGAGTGTCGTAGCTTTGCAGGAAGTCAGGGTCACTGCTGATGTGCAGAGCGAGGTCAGACACCACAGCTTCTAAAAAAAATAAAGCACAAGCTATAAACTTCTCTTCCTCTTTATGAAGAACGCTGTTTTAGGAACAACAGTTTCTAGTTCCCTTTACTCTAGAATCAACTTCCTGTTTTAGTTTTTAACCAACGCGCACAAAGTATGAAGAGGAAACAACGGCAAAACCCCACAGATCTGTAGTGAACAAACAACTGTTAACTCACCAGACTCCAAGACTAAAATCACCAGACTCCAAGACTAAAATCACCAGACTCCATGACTAAAATTACCAGACTCCATGACTAAAATCACCAGACTCCAAGACTAAAATCACCAGACTCCAAGACTAAAATCACCAGACTCCAAGACTAAAATCGCCAGACTCCAAGACTAAAATCACCAGACTCCATGACTAAAATCACCAGACTCCAAGACTAAAATCGCCAGACTCCAAGACTAAAATCACCAGACTACATGACTAAAATCACCAGACTCCAAGACTAAAATCACCAGACTCCAAGACTAAAATCACCAGACTCCAAGACTAAAATCACCAGACTACATGACTAAAATCACCAGACTCCAAGACTAAAATTACCAGACTCCAAGACTAAAATCACCAGACTCCAAGACTAAAATCACCAGACTCCAAGACTAAAATCACCAGACTCCAAGACTAAAATCACCAGACTCCAAGACTAAAATCACCAGACTACAAGACTAAAATCACCAGACTACAAGACTAAAATCACCAGACTACACGAGATGTTTCTAGTTGCTAGTTGGTGACTATACAGAGTGACTATAAACTTTAACCAATGGTTTTACTTTAGATTTTAATGAAGGCTGCATTACCCAAACAGTAGCCTAACATGACAGCTGACTTTCTCCACCCGTGTGGGCTACATGACATCAAACATGAACATGTTTCTCTTGAACAATGTGTGCTAAGAAAATGTGCGCAGAAAGACAGGGAACATGTATCATGAAAGAGAATCAGTTCTGACTTCATGTTGATTGTAAAAATGAACTGATCAAATACCTTCAGGAAAGTCTGTGGATTTCTGCAGTTCGTGGCTCTTCATGTGTTTCTTGAAGGTGTGACTGTTGTTTGCATGGAAGTCACACTGGCTGCAGTTTAGCAATTTTTTCTGACTGTGCATGCGCTGGTGCCTCTTTAGGTTGCCCAGAGAGTTGCACGCAAATGTGCAGAACTCGCATTTGTATGGTTTTTCACCGGTGTGTGTGCGCATGTGTCTCTGCAAATTGACGAGCTGGGCGGAGGCGTATGCGCAGTGCTGACACTGGTGCGGCTTCTCGCCGTTGTGTGTTTTCATGTGTCGCTTCAGGTGATTGGAGTAGCGCGAGCTGAAGCTGCACAGTTTGCAGGAGTAGGTCTTACAAGCGTTCCCACTGGACACAGATCGGCTCCGGCTCACTTTCCCCTGTGTAGGATCAGCAGGATGGGCCTCCTCTGACGGTCTATCCTGGTAGTCTGTGTCTCCACCCTCTGCCCCACACTGGAGGCAGTACAGGCCAGCGAGATCCAGAGCCCCGCTCAGAGGGTCCCCGAGGAGCTGGCCGCACTGCCTGCAGGAGAGGTAGGCACTAAAGGCAGAGTCGGGGCCCATCTCCTCCCGCTCGCTCTCTGTGTCACGCGGATCTTCAAAGTCACTCTCCATACCGAGATGGTTGTAGGTGGAACAATCTTCATCACTGAAGCTGTAGACCGGCATCCCCACATCTGCTGAGACTGAATCTGTGAGCACATCACAGACAGTCGACTTTACAGCAATTATTACAGCAATAAACCATTGTGTGTTACTCTGAGCACAGTGATTTAAAGATGAAATGTCTAAATCAGCAGTTTTCTGTTGACATAGTTCCTTTCAAAACAGGAAGCTGTGAAAGAAATATTAAAGGACTTTTCACAGACAGTCATGAATGATGATTTTCTGTTTGTTAGTCTGCAGGTGGTATTGGGGGGCATTTTCATTCTGGAGATAATTTAACTTCACATTAGTTTTTAAATGTATCATGACTATCACTATGTACTGCAGTGAATAGCCCTGAGTATCTTAAAGGTACAGTAAGTGACTTCTGAGAAATACTGCTGTGTTGATAACACATGGACATAAACAAACACAGAGTGTGTCTCTTTTTTTTGCTCCGCCCTCAAAATAAAAAACACAAACTGTAACACTTTATTTTTTCTCCTCACAGTCAGTCCGGACTGACTGTGAACACACACACAGAACAGACAACTATTGTTGCTAGCAAATATTCAGACAGTTTGTTTGGCTGTTGATTTCAATTTTCAACAGTGTTTCTCAGAAATCACTTGCTTTTAAATGTAAATGTATTACATAAGAACAGCACACATCACTGACAAATACAATATCGTCTTTTATTAAATAAAACTGACTAAATCACTAACCTGAGTCTCTCTCAAAACCGACAATCCTGTAATCGTTTTCTCCAAAGGCCAGTTCCTGTCCAAGCAGGAAGTCTCTCTCCAGCACGAGATTCTCTTGATTGCCCACAGACGCTTCATCTTCTGTTTCCACTGTAAATAAGTTCAGCATTACACACTAAACAAACACTCTGTAAATAAGTTCAGCTTTACACACTAAACAAACACTCTGTAAATAAGTTCAGCATTACACACTAAACAAACACTCTGTAAATAAGTTCAGCTTTACACACTAAACAAACACTCTGTAAATAAGTTCAGC